>JAMWET010002706.1:435000-477500 GCA_024036415.1 Prochilodus magdalenae | reverse complement strand
TTTTGTCACTTATTTCAATTTTCCACTTTTCCCTTCCTTCTGTGTGGCTTATTTTATGTCAAATCGCCTCAGAAGTATCTCCTGGAAGTAAATAACGTTGAGGCAATTTTAACTGGCCTTTAACAGACACTTGCACAGAGCTGTTTATGCACATATGCTGTGCACAGCAATACTAGTGGGATGCCTCTTGAATGCAGAATGACTTAATATGTTCACATGAATAACATTATTTCAGCCTCATTCAGGCTCTCTCTGTGGGTCTCTCACTCTCCCACATAAAGTAGAATTAGAAACAAGATTTTTGCACTTTACCTGTTGAAGAGTATAAGGTCCGCTTCCCCATTTTGTTCCTGGTCTCTCTTATTAATGTTTGTCTGGTGCTGAGCCACTCCCTGAACTGTGCTTAATGCTATATATTTAACCTTCTAAGGTAGTGGTAGAGTCTGTGGCTGTGTAAGTTGCACAATGTTGCCCTAGTGGATATTATGTTACTAATAAACTGGCACCTTCCTTCAGGGACTTGAGTCAGATGGACTAGGTCTGGCAACACATTTTACAGGCTTCAAGCAGAGTAAGCTATTTTAGGGATAATGCCATTAATAGTAGGTGTTGTCAGCAGTATAGTCCTGATAAATGCCTAATTAATGCAAGTAGTTATTTAAAAATACACGTTTAAAAATAATAATTTGACAATTTATCCTCTTGCAAACTTGAATATTTTTAATCTGTTAATGATGAAGTTATATAATGTTGATCTGATAATCATGAAGTGTTTAGGGCCTTGTTATCTAGGGCCCTGTCGCCCTCTGTCAGAAACTTCCTCTTATGACTGCAGTGAAAAGGTGAAATAAAGCATTTGTCATTTAGAGTGGTCCAACAAGCAAGCACCATACTGATTGTTGTTCGGGACTATCATCCTAGACAGACATTTTGAACATTAACGTAAGACTGACATTAGAAAATATTGGTCTAAGGATGATGGTCACATACAAAAATCAAGATGTGCCCATACACTCTGTTGTCTGTGATTGGTGAGGAGAAATGTTAAGCTAAGGATAACATTGAAAAATGTGTATCTGAGGAGGGTGGTATATCAGGACATGGTGGATTATAAATATAGCTTGTGTGCTAACACAAACTTTGTGAACTCTGTTGAATGATTTATGTAAGAAGCTACAACGACAAACAAACTCAAGATAATTATGCTGACTTAACTGCCTGTTCTCCTCCTAGCATGTTTTCATACAGTATTTTATTTCGTATAAATGAATTTTTATTATTGATGAGGGCCAACTTTTGCTGTTTGCTGTTTTGTCAACAGTCTTCCACAATGTCAATTCCAAGAGCTCCATATAATAAACTAAATAAAGTTATTTCTAAAACCGTGACCTTCCATCGTCCCCTGCCCTTTTAAGTTAACAGGAGACAGGGCAGTGAATCACCTTCAACTGTTGTAGGCTCCTTTTCTTGCAGTGCAGTGATGAAGGCTAGATACAAATATTCAGGCTCATTTAAGAATAGGTTAGGAACATGACCTCAGCTGCAGGTTAGTTAAGGTAAGTGAGCTGGGGATTCAGGCACACTGAAGCACTTGTGTCTGATTGTTGATCTTATCTGTTACACGGCGCTGGAGGGGTGAATTTAGCTGTGCGCGTGTGTGTAAGAAGAGCTTGGTGATAAGCTCCAAGCTATTAATGGTGAGTCCCAGTTGGGGCCTGTTTGTTCACTGGTGGGAAGTGAGTGTAGAAGCATGCACACGGCTGCATGGCACTCTTCTGCACTCTTGCATTAGCAAAAGAACAAGTTACAATGGAAGCTTATTCTAGCTTGTTTTGAGATTAAGACAGGGTTGCACACACATTCTTATACAATGTTAGGATGTTAGGGCTTATACAAAACAGCGCAGGGCAGCTGTGAACACTTTAGAATTGTTTACAACGGTGTATCTCGGCAGTAGAAATGTTTTTGCCTGTACAAAAGTCTGTTTAATATGCCAATAGATACAAATAAATATAAACACAAACTTTCTAAATGCAAAATTTGTAGGCTCTTTAGTAAAGCTTTTGGACACCCAGGTTTGCTTTACAGTACGTTCCAACCAT
This sequence comes from Prochilodus magdalenae, assembly GCA_024036415.1. NCBI lineage: Eukaryota > Metazoa > Chordata > Actinopteri > Characiformes > Prochilodontidae > Prochilodus > Prochilodus magdalenae. The sequence goes on along the minus strand of JAMWET010002706.1, from coordinate 475,398 downwards.
TGTATGAATGTATTGAATTCCATCAGCTGCACACCAGATTTGATTTAATAAAGGCCTGATTAGCTGGTGCAGCAATTGGATGCAGACTAGTTGGTTTTCTATTCTGCAATTATTTAGCAAATTTTGACCATTTATTTATACAAAAAAAAAATACTGGAATTCCCAGTAGAATAGAATAGAAATGATCTTACAGCTTTAGTTTAAACACAATTTAACATTGAGTTTTGCTAAATAACTACTTTGTAAAGTAGTCTGAACCATTTTTATCAACCCCGTCATTGTAGATTAGCCCTGTTGTCCTCATAGCAAACAGGCCTGTTGTATAACTGTCTAACATGAAGACTTTGTGAATGTGTGTTTGTGTGGCGTAAGGAAAAACAAGGTCATTAGGTGACAGCATAGGGGACAGATTGCCTACCAGTGACGCCAGACGATTAGAGTGACTTATGACTGTGTGAAGCTGACCAGAAGCACTCTATCCAACACACACACACACACACACACACACAAAAACACACACACACACACACACACACACACACACACACTCTCTCTAGACCCTAATCCCCTCTATTAGAGACCCTAGTCTTCAGTCAGCCTTAATTCTGCTAACAGCTGGATGTAAACCAATACTGATCTGTTGTGTATAAGGCAGAGGTCAGCCATACAGATTGGAATATGATATGTACACCTGGCTTAACAAAAACAATATTAGTGCTGTTGAGGGGCAGATACAAACGTTTGCACATCCCTTTTGCACCACCAAGCCTGATCTTGTGCTTGGAACTATGGACGCATGTTTGTTTTCTATACACTGTGTTTACAAAGAACAAGCATGCTTCACTACCAGTGACCTGCCAGGTATTGCTTACCCACATACACCTTCACCCGGCCTTGATTAGTCTGTTTGGTATGGAGTCTGTTTGACTTTTCTGAAGATCATTTGCACTGTATTAGTGCTTGTGTTAAAATCTGCTGCTGTGCTCTTACATGGTAAACGGGTTGCCCCTGACATGCTCACCTCTTTCTCAAAATCATCCTACAGCCAGACAGATTCTCGTACCACTGACTGTATGGTCAAAAAAAATTAATATCACAAAACCTCAGTGCACAATGTGTCTTCAAATTTCCTATTTTGGGTAAGTTGGAACAGTCAATGAAGTCTCATGTTTAAAGAAGCACTTCATAAGATTATCCAACCTGCCAAATTCATGCTCCAATTGAAAAGGGGTAACTTGTCCTCAGAGAACGCACCATTCCTCCTCCTCCCTATTCAGTTTCTACCAGACTAGTAAAAATTTTGCGAATTCAGCATCATCCTGTTTTTTATCAAGAGCATCTCCAGCGGAGGAAAGTACGCTAGTGTTAATCCTTGTTTTGCTTCTGTTTATATCACTTCCTTTGTTTGCTTATGAACGTGGATTCTTGACACAAGCGGGCGGCAGACATTATAATGATCGCTTGCCAAGAGCTTCAGCTATTGTTACTTATACTGATCCCTTCACTGGCTACCTGCCGTTAAATAATTAAACTGGAAGCAGCACCTTCAGTATGATTGTCAAGATTACAAAATGCCAACAGAGTAGTGCTGCGTTATCATCCTATCATGTTGGATTGATTTAACTCAATGTCACAGTGATTCACTGTCACCTCCTAAGATATAAAGTGACATTGCGAGACATGATGGGTCGGGGCTAGTTCGTTAGCATTTAACCTTTGGTGCTGCCATTTAACCTTTTTTGACCTTTCTTGTCCTTGCAGGACCTTCTCATAATGTATAAAGAAGCATGAGCTGATGATGAATGTTGTGATCTGTGTATTTATCTGCTGCAGCATGCTACTGTGCTTCATGTCTACACTTGTGAGACTTAGGGCTGTATGTGTTTTTGTCCCCAGGGCTACTGAGATGATCCTGTCTCGTGCCAGACAGCTTGCTGACGTAAAGAAGGAGGATGGCTTTTCCGCTCTTCACCTGGCAGCCCTCAACAATCACCGCGATGTTGCTGAGATCCTTATCAAAGAGGTAACTCCACATGCATTGCTTTCCCAGTTGAGAGCAACAAAGACTGTAGCTGCAGGACTGTAGATGATGACTGTTAGAGCTGTGATAGTGGATATGTTGTGTACATTGGAGTTAATTGGGTTTGGTTATATTGGTTATATTACTATTGACAGGTTGAAATTTAGTGATTAGGGATGGACCGATATGGCAATTGTGGGCTGGGGCTGCGGATATCTGTTATTTTGTATGTGCATCTCTGCTGATGCTGATACGTTTTATTATTTTTTTTAATGAAGGAACTTCTTGTATTAGCATTACAGTCTGTTTTAACTAGCACATAAACTGACATAATAATTAACTAGGTTTGAACAAATTGATGATTCAGGGGGTATTTTCTGTTGAGGATTGACTGTCTCAAAACCCTACACCCATACATTTCCAGCTGAAAATAATCCTTTTTTTCCAAAGACTTTTTGATTTTCTTAAATTTAAGAAAAAGCCTTAAATGTATCATAGTTTTATTAGTTGGATGCTTTTTTTAACCACACCCCTGCAGTTTAGAGCAGGAAGTGAGCATATATGTACCTTAAAGCCACATGGTGAGCACTTGGATCCCAAGGAAAAGTGCCCCATGGTCTGAAAGTTGTCACTACCGAAACAGATTTTCTTCAGTAAAGTAAACCTTTTTTGGGTTTTATTGCATTAACTGAAAATGTGATTTTATGTGTACAGATGTGTAAAGCTAATGTCTTAGTTGTGTACTGGTCAGCGTTTGAGTTTTCAATTTTATTAAACATTAAATATGTTTTTATGCAGCTGTGATTGTATATGTAATAAGGATAATACATTTGTCTGTGCCGTTTTGGTACTGGAGCCCAGTGTCTGCTAAATGTTCTGATCCTCCGGAGGATCAAATATTGGATTGAAATAGCAGTCAGATTAAAAGACCTTTACAATGGTGAATTCTAATTGAAACAAGTGTCTGCTGATACCGATGGGATTCCGAGATGTATGCTCCAGTATGATGCTATCTCAGTTCTGCAATATGGTTGCATACATGTCTTTTTCCTTCCCTCTGCACCCACTGGGAAAATAAAACGAGTGGTTTACTCAGAAAGACTAATTTTACTAAAAGAAATGAAAACCAGCCACCAGTTAGCATTTTGGAAGTGATGTTATGTCACTTGATCAGTTGATGACTACTTCCTATGCCTCGCTTTTTACACATATCATCATTTCTTTAATGTAGGTGGTGTTTGGCTGATTCAGCACCACAAGTAGAGTATTTTTTCAGTAGGGCCAGTTAATGTATGCATGAAGGGCATAATTCTTGCTGTAGTAAAATTAATGGTAGGTGAATTGCTGGTGAAAAGGTGGCCTGGGTTGCCTTGATCCCTGCAGATCCGGCTGTGCAGTAGAACATTAATTACCATCTTCCAGGTCCAGTCATGGTTTGCGCTTTTCAAATAGCCACTTCACCCTCTGGTGGCAGAACAAAGAACTGTGCTTACACTCCTTCTGTGTCATATTTATTGAATACATAGTTCTAGTTAAAGACATCACTGGAAATGGTCTGTAATTAATAAAATGCTGTTTCCCCTTTATACATTATACCTACATTTACATATATACAAAAATACTCTAATATATGTTTAGTTTAGTCGTATGTATGTGTGTATATTTTTTCATATATATATATAGATATACACACACGCACACACAAGACGTGTGTGTGTGTATGTATATGTATGTATATATATTTGTATGTATGTATGTATGTATATGCATGTGTGTGTGTGTGTGTGTGTGTGTGTGTGTGTGTGTGTGTGTGTGTGTGTGTGTGTGTGTGTGTGTGTGTGTGTGTGTGTGTGTATATATACATTTGACCTTTTAGTCCAATGGCTAAGTAACATGCTCTTCTAGCAGGAGAGCCAGTTTACAGCCCAGGGCAGGTTAACGCTAAGTAGGCATCTTTAGCTTTGTTCCACCAAGCTAATGACGTCACTCTGGCACCACACATGTGAGAGAATGTGACCCTTTCTGTCATCTCAGCTCTTAATGATTTGTTTACCACAGGTACTCATACTGCGATAATGATAAAAAATAGGTGTAGCCCAAAACCAAGTGTATTGTTGACAATGCACAATAAATTATATGGATGAGCAAATGCAACGTGGCTTTAGTCTTGTTTTGCAGTGTTATTGATTATGGTTATTTGATGCAGTGTGCCTTTGTTTTTTAAGAATTTGAACTGTTGAAAACTGTTGGTTACTTAGCTGTAGAGATCAAATTGTGATGTTTATTGTGTATTTGAGCTTTCATGATGTAAAGGAATCCAATCACTGCAGAGATTTACACCCTTAATAAAGCAGTTTCTCCATCTTTGGTCCTGTTCATTTGTGCTCTGTAGGGCCGCTGCGACGTCAACATCCGCAACAACCGCAACCAGACGCCGCTGCAGCTGGCCGTGACGCAGGGCCACGTGGCGTTGGTGGCTCTGCTGGTAGCAGAGGGAGCCGACGTGAATGCTGAGGATGAGGAGGGAGACACGGCAATGCACACAGCACTGAGTCGCCAGCAACTCACCACCACCTTCAGCTCCAGCGAGAGAGAGACATCAGCGCTCTACAGCCGGGTAAGAGAGAGAGAAAAAGGAGGGAGAAAAGGACAAGGAAAAAGAAGGAGGGGGAGGGAGAGAAAGTGAAGTGGGAGAGAATGGGTGGAGAGGGAAGAACTGATGAAACAGACAACAAAGACAATATATTGGAGGTTGTGTCTCCAAAGTGCTGACTATCATAATAAAATGGTTTAAGTGGAACTTCTGATCAACATCTTAAAAAAACAGACTAATTTTCATGTGAAAACGCTGTTTCACTTTTCAGTGGTTGGAGTTCCTTTATTCTTTGACACTATAGCTTTGAAACTATAGTTGATGGCTTACTAAAGCAGTACTGTTGGCTTTTTATGCCTTTATTATGTTAGTGAAGCGTGAAGGATGAGCAACTCTGGCCTCCTCTGAAGGGCACCATCACATACGCGCGCACACACACACACACACACACACATATACACACAGCTGCAGAGTTGAGGGCTGGATTTGAGCCAGAGCCAACAGAGAATTACAGCTGTATGTCAAGGTGGCCAGTTTACCTGTTTTCCTGCATCAGCAGTAAAGCAGGTGTCCGTATTGGTGTATACGGGACCATCTTTTCTATTATTCCATTAAATATCATCTTGACTCATCAGTCTCATTTCTAGAAAGGTCATTTCTGAACATCACATTGTGCACATTATCGGACACAAACTCCTGTATTCTAGTATAACAAATGATGCAGAAAATACTCCTTATTTAGGTGGACTTTGTATTGCACATTTTGGTCATGCTTTATTTTAAGGTCTGTTTCTTAATAATTCATTCAGCTGTTAATGCAGTAATTAATAATGCCCGAGTACACTGGCGACATAATCTGTACACACCATGCATATGGTTTTATGTGTTTAACATGTTATTTTAAATAATATTGTGACAACAGAAGATCATATCAGATGCTCCTGGTGATAATGTATCATAAAAGTATGTGCATGTGAACCGTTTTTGTATAAGATACAACAGAAAGACTGGGGATACTAGACAGTCGTTATAGTTCCCTTTGCTGTAATTCTCAGAATACATCTCTGGCTTGCCTTGCCTTATGAAATGCATCGTGGCACATTTTTTATGTTTCTGAGCTTAAAGGCAGTCTACAAGCAGGTTGAAGATTCTTATAGGTACTATGAAATATAATCCTGCTGGCGTCACTGCCCCAGGTATAAACAAATCATTCATTAGAAATGTCTTAAATATCGATAGGATGTGTTTACAGAGCCTTCTGGAAATAAATCACCAACTGTTTAACTATTAATTAATGGTAGTCTTTCAGTTACAAGCATATAAGCATATTGAAATAACACAAGGCTCTGTGAATCGGTAGACACTGAGCCACGGAAACTGGCTAACATTGGCTAATATGGCCTTAGGATTGTGTTATAATTGTTGCATACAATGAACAAAAAAAAAACCAAACAAACAATTAAATTAATTGCAATTATTTATGTGAAATTTAATTGTCAATCAGAATTGACATGATTGTTGCAGTCCTACAGTCCTTGGCTTTTTGTTTATATTAATGATTGACTGCAGAGCTTCATTGATTTGTGAAATGTCTACACAAAGATTAATCCGACTGTTTGTGTGTGTGTGTGTGTCTGTGTGTCTGTGTGTGTGTGTAAAAGCTGAGCAGTTCAGGGTTGTTGGGGAACACTGAGCTGAATGTTGGAGCCGCTATCGCCAGCTTCCTGGCTCAAGAGGGCGCCGACATAAACTATGCCAACCATAAAGGGAAGAGTCCGCTGGACCTGGTGACAGACAGTACCATCCTGCAGCTCATCAGGAGCTTCTCAGAGAAACACAGGTAAATGTGCATGCGTGTGTGTGTGTATTGTGTATGGGTGCACACATCAGTCATTCTGCTGGAAGGATTAATCCACATTCCTTTTTGTTACTGTACTTCCCTGTGCTACATAAAGTACTGCTGCGGGGGGCCTCTGATGATGTCTAAAGATCTTTTGTGTTCTTTTTTGTGTGTCCCAGGCTCCAGCAGCTACAGGCCATCACGTGTGGAACGAGCAGTAGCAGCAGTCTGCGGCGGGTTCACACCACACCCAACACCATGACGAACCTGGCCATGCCCTGTGCTCCAGGCCCCAGCGAGTGCCTCATCTGCTCCGAGCTCGCACTGCTTGTGCTCTTCTCCCCGTGCCAGCACAGCGTTGCCTGCGAGGGTGAGGGCGTGTACACATAAACTGTCTAACAAAAAATAGTGGTCTAGGTGAGCTATATCACTGAGGGCCGTTCCCACGAGAAGAATCCTTCAAATACAGTGTTTGGTAATCGCACCGGAGTGTACTTCACGTCATCTGTTGCATATAAATGTTTTGCAGTTGTATTATTTATGGTTTAGGTCATAACCGTGCTGTACAAGCTGTCAACATGGATTATACAATTAACACTAACAGTGCTTCTTCTCAGAGAAAGCATTTCAGATTAATTTATTTTGTATATGAACATAACCAACTCTAAAAGCATCATCAAATTAACCATCTTTAGTCCTATATGCCCTTTTACTCATGCTCTTACTCACATGAATGTTCACACCTCTTCACCAGTTATTTGTGCATATTTGCAGCAAACAAAAACCCTGTAATATACAGTATTTGTTAGGTTTTTATATCATAGCCTAGTCTCATTCTATCATTTATACCATACCAGAGTCTCATTCTACCATTTATACCATACAAGGGTCTCATTCCACCATTTATACCATACCAGAGTCTCATTCCACCATTTATACCATACCAGAGTCTCATTCTACCATTTATACCATACAAGGGTCTCATTCCACCATTTATACCATACCATTCTATCAATTTATACCATACCAGGGTCTCATTCTACCATTTATACCATACCAGAGTCTCATTCTACCATTTATACCATACCAGGGTCTCATTCTACCATTTATACCATACCAGGGTCTCATTCTACCATTTATACCATACCAGAGTCTCATTCTACCATTTATACCATACAAGGGTCTCATTCCACCATTTATACCATACCGGAGTCTCATTCCACCATTTATACCATACCAGAGTCTCATTCTACCATTTATACCATACCAGGGTCTCATTCTACCATTTATACCATACCCGACAATTTATACCATACCAGAATCTCATCTCATTTCCACCATTTATACCATACCAGAGTCTCATTCTACCATTTATACCATACCAGAGGTCTCATTCTTCTACCATTTATACCATACAAGGGTCTCATTCCACCATTTATACCATACCGGAGTCTCATTCCACCATTTATACCATACCAGAGTCTCATTCTACCATTTATACCATACCAGGGTCTCATTCTACCATTTATACCATACCAGGGTCTCATTCTACCATTTATACCATACCAGAGTCTCATTCTACCGTTTATACCATACCAGAGTCTTATTCTATCATTTATACCATACCAGAGTCTTATTCTATCATTTATACCATACCAGAATCTCATTCTACAATTTATACCATACCAGAATCTCATTCTACAATTTATACCATACCAGAATCTCATTTATCATTTATACCATAGTCTCATTCTATCATTTATACCATACCAGAATCTCATTCTACAATTTATACCATACCAGAATCTCATTTATCATTTATACCAGAGTCTCATTCTATCATTTATACCATACCAGAGTCTCATTCTATCATTTATACCATACCAGAGTCTCATTCTACCATTTATACCATTCTATCATTTCTACCATGCCAGGGTCTCATTCTATCTGTTTTTGTATCCTGGAGTATTTGCCAGTTCTTTCTAGCTATTGTGAGATAAGTGAGATGAGACAAAGAGGTTAAATGCTAGTAAATATGGGCGCTAAATAAAATTATTACATTAATTGTAAAACAGTCAGAAGGTTTTCTAATGGTAAGATGGTGTAAAATGAATATAATGTATGCAGTGTTCCCCTTATATTTAGGCAAACAGCTTTTAGCCATAAGGCAGAGTCAGTCATTCACTTCCCACACAGCAAGTTATGCAAGGGCCCTGCATCCCCCTAAAGTTTATCGGTAGAGATGTTGGATAATCAGATAACGATAAGCTCATCTAAACTATGGGTCTACTCCTTCTTAAAGCAACAGATGTAACAAACTGTTCTGAAGGTGGTAGGTTTGTAGTGGCAGCACTAGGGGTATCATGAGTGTGTGGCAGGTGCTTATGGTGTATATGGGTCAGGTAGGCAGGCTCCTTTGCAGAATTTTACATAGGGCCTCTGGGAGGTCAGGACCAGGTCTGCTGGGAGCACAGAATTTAATTACCAATAACGTTTGACCTGCCACATTATACCATTCACAGCTATATTTAGCTCGCTAGCTTACTGTCATTCATATCAACAGTAATTCCTCCATCAGATTTTGGGCACCTCTCTGATGGCGTGACAGATTGGATGGTTATTTTCTGTGTCTATATATAAAGGTTTATTTTATAAGTATAAAAATAATATTTTGCATTATGTAATCAAAACATAGACTTAGAGGATAGAACTTTGCTACCAAGTACTCACTTTCTTAGCTGCTGCCTGGCTTCTGAAACACAGCCTTAGACAGACACAGGTTTTTTAAAGTCTAGTGAAAGTAGGGTTGTATGAACTAGGCTACACTAGTACTGGAGGAATACTTTCCTGAAGAGTCTAGCTTAGCAACCTCTTCCCAAGTTGCGGATTGACTAAATCAGATGTATTAGAGCCAAGTAAGGAGTGGGCTGGCTTATTGTATATAGGATGAAACTGAATGCTGCAAGGAAGTAGCTCTGCAGGACTAGAAAGAAGACTAGTGGACTATTATTTCCACTAGTTGGGACTGTAGACATCTGTCACATAGGCAGGGACTGTTTCTGTATTTAATAATGAAATATGGCAGAAGTCTGCCTGCAATAGTCCAACACAAGTTTACACAAAGCCTAGTGTCGTTCATAGCTTCTAAAACATCATGCAGTTTCGAAAGTTTTGCTGTTTTCTATCTAGGTTTATGAAAAATACTTAATTGTTTAATTCATTAATAATATTAACACTTTTGTTGTTTTACTATCAGTTTTAGTTGTGTCTGCTGTCATACGTATGTATCTGTATATGAATATTACAAATAAACAGTACCGTTAACATGCCAGTGTGTATATATATATATATATATATATATATATATATATGTGTGTGTGTTTTGTATTTAGCATTTTGTGAGGTTGAATCATGAAATCTTAGATCACTTACACATTTAAGTTGTAATGTGTTTTAACCTGAACTTCTTTTTTAGAGAGGCCATTTATATATCACTCTTAAAGACACATTAACAAAGCTATCCTGTTTAAGTCTACTGTATAAAAGTAGTTAAAAATAAAAAAATAAATTAATTAAATACTGTGTTTGGTGCATGAAGCCACACAAACATTGTAAGTGGGCCTCATTTTGCTATAGTGATAATGATGTCATCTCTTTTTTTCTCCTTACAGAATGTGCTCACAGAATGAAGAAGTGTATCAAATGCCAGGTCACAATCACCAAGAAAATCCGACAAGGTAAAATCTGGGAAAGAAATGAACCGTTTATTAGCCATGGGTTTGTAGACCTTTATTCAGAACATACCTACTGACCACTTTTACCCTGTGACTGCACTCGTTTTGTTTTTTGTCAGCTCCACTTAACATGTACACTTGAATGCAAAGGCTTAGGTGTCTGGTCAATGACATGTTTTGTTAATTTTATTGTATACATCCTCTACAGAAAACACACTTCTGCTAATTGTAACACATAATGCGTGGTTATTTGCTGAGTGTAACAGAACCAGCTAAAGTTATGTTGCATGTTTCCAAAATGTCACTTGAATTATGCACTAAGAATTGCAGATAATTCTGTATTACAGTGCAGCTCGATGTCTCGATGTAAGATTTCTTTTCAACTTAAAGAAGTGTTCATGAGTCAGCAGGTAAAAACAAGCTCAGATATGGTGTGCTTGCAGTGCTGTATATCTGTAATAATCATTTTAAAGTTAGTAGAGCTTGGATTTGATTTTAGACAACATCATACTAAGAATATGCCACCACCCAAAATACCTGTTCAGTGGTGGCCCTATAGTGCCAATGACCATTGATCAGTGGGTTAAAGGGAGGCTAGTAAATTATGCAAGGAACAGTTGGACTACCGTCTGCAGCGGTAGAACTACAAAGTGCACCTCTTTGGTAAATGGGACTGATAAAATGGACACTGAGTGCAGATACAAGTTAAATGTACCTAAGAAAGTGCCCAGGGAGTGCCACTGATTTACTTCACATGGCCCAGACGGTATTAACACGAGAAGGTTTTTTAGTAGACTGATAAAAGCTTTTTCTCTTCTGCTATAAACATGCCGTTTACAAGGGTTTACAACAACAGCAGCCGTTTATTTGCTCGTCAGTGTTTGTGAACACACTAAATCTTCTATTGTGCACAAGCTTAATCAACACACTGAACCAAACTGAGGTCGACTTCCTCATATAACCAATTCCTATAGTTTTCTCATGTTTATTGTTCACTTTCTCTCTCATTCTCTTTCTCTTTCGCTTAGACCAAACAGAGGTGGAGTGCAGTCCGAACTCGGACAACTCGGAGCAGCACAACCTGCTGGAGCAGTTGCAGTCGCGCTATCGGCAGATGGAGGAGCGCATCACCTGCCCCATCTGCATCGACAACCAGATCAAGCTGGTCTTCCAGTGCGGCCACGCATCCTGCATCGACTGCAGCGCTGCTCTTAAAACCTGCCCCATCTGCCGCCAGACCATCCGCGAGAGGATACAGCTCTTTGTCTAAAACAAAAACACATCTACATACACACACACACACACACACACAGTCCTTGGGCACCTGCCGCCTCGAGTGTGTGTGTGTTTGACCCCGAGCTGCTGGAGACGTTGCGGCTGTCAGTGCTTGCTGTTAGATTGGGGGAGCGGAGGGGGGGGTCTGCTGTGATTAGCCAATCAGCTGTTTTTGTGCTTCTTCAGCCTGACCTGTCCATCATCGGCGTCAAGATGGATCCAGAAAGCCGAGCACACGTTTACTCAAAATCCGGTCACGATGAAGAGAATAATTCACACCCGCCCCGTAAAGGGAGACGGGTTTTTGAAGGTGATGGTGGCTGGTGAGTTAGAGACAGTGTGTGTTTGTAAGGAAACCTTTGGCTTACTGGTGCATCAGCTCAATTCAGTCAATGAGACTACGGAGCCACTTCAGCACACGCACTCACTCGCATTCGGCACACGCAGGGCTCTCCATCACAGCTCACCAACCGCAAATGAAACAAATCATTATCCTTGTGGCTTCCCTCTCCTCAGAGACAACTCATTCATCCTTAAAACTGCTTTCTGTAAGATTTACTCCCTATTTTCTGTTAAATTAGTTGCTGACTCACCCTCATCTGTCTGACAGTATTTGGCGCTGAACTACGTCAGAGATGTTTACAGACTGCTATATTCTCAGTAAAAGCCACCTCAAAAGATGTTGACTGGATGGATGCGCTTTAGATGGAGGTGTTGTTTTGCACGGAAGCGCCAACATTTGAAATCTTACAGACTGCAGCTTTAAGCCTAGCCATACTGTGATGCTCATACGAGGGTGATGGTATACTCCTCCCTCTAGACCCTCAAAGGCTTTCCACAAGCAAGGGATATACAATGCATGCTGATATGCATATTATTTATACAATATATTGTGACATGGATTACATTTGTGGTGTTATAAGGCAATCAGTCTTTTTTTTTTTTTATCTTAATGCGTGATGGGCAACGTCAAGGTCAAAACAAAAAGGGGTCCAAGCACCGAAGATTGTGGCACTACATGTTAATTTATTAAGTTTGGTCATTTTGATTTTGATCTTGTCATCAGAAGCTCACAAGTTGAAGGTCAAAAGGACCTGTTAAATAAATAAAAAAACATTTTCCTTAAATAAAGGACACTAACTGAAATGAATGGTAAAAGTATGTGCAGCGTGAAGCAGAGAGTTTTAATTTAAGCCTCTGTAAACTTTACAGAGATAAAACCAAATGAAATGGCATCCACATTTTTAAGAGTCATCTCATCAGCCGACGACATGACATTCCTGGGATAATCTGTTTCCCGTGGTGGTCATATGTGTCAGTTTTTGCCTTTTGCTTAAATTCATGCATCTTATTTCGGGCGACGTTGATTATAGGTAGGCCGACGTTAACCACATGACATTAAGGGCGTAAGCCCTTTTCTGCAGTCGTAACCCGCAACCCATGTCTGCACTGTGTCAAAATGCCATTTGAAGTGGGATGGACTGTTTCCCCACCCTTGACTCAAGACGAATGAAACTTTGACTCCTTGCCGTTGGATCTTTAAGATTGTGAGCAATCCCATGTCGTACGGAGACTGATGCTTTGTGTTCTTCGTTGTGGTGAGGAGCCCTCCTGCACGTTTGCTCTCGATGGAAAACCGTGCAGGAAACGGGAAAACCACTACACGCCTTCACGCATGGATATCTGTCAGTATCTTACTGTTGTTTTGTTTTGTTTCCAACAATTAAAATGTAAACGTTACATTTAGAGTGGAAAAAAAAAAAGTGTGTGCATTTGTCTGGAAATGTCTATGACCATCGTCAACCACTCTCTGAAATGTCCTCCCCAATCTGTGTTGGGAGTGAAAACACTTCACTGCATCCCCTATATAGTGCGAGAAACCATTACGTGTTTTGTTCCAGAAGGGCTTACTGTACGCATCGGGAAAAAAAAATCTATTTTAATCTTAACACTTTCATTTAGCATTATATTCCGCATCCAGCAAGAGGTTTTGTTTCGTAGATCCCACTTTGGGGATAGCCAATACCAAGATGTATATTTGAATGTCTGTAATGGTATCCTGCTGTACTGCGTCGTAGCTTTAGAGCGCTAGCGGAGCTCGCAAAAACGAGACTAACACCAGTGCCAAAATTGAACGTGCGTTAAAGCGCCGCACGCTTTAGTTAACGAGAGTGTCACTTCTGTACGAAGCCTTCATATTGTACTGACTCATTTAATGATCAGTTGCATTTCAGGGACAGAGATTTCGCCACCCTGAAGTTCGAGACATGATTCTTGTTTTTGTAATTACTTTGAAACTGGAATTTTAAGTAGATTTATTTCCCCCCCCTTTCGATCGTAAAAGGACAACGGGGTAACATCGAAACGAAGATAGCCTTCCGTCTATTCGGCTTGTTAGAATAGATGTGTAAAGTCTTGCCAAGAAATAAGGTTTCTGCTTACAGCTCACCATATACGACACAAAACTACGAACAAGCCAGTCCAACTTCTTTTATCCGTGGTGTGATGGAGTAACCAAGTTGCATTGCATTGTGATTGTGTGTGACTAGCAAGAGTGAGCCTTGTGGCATACGTTTTGAGGCATGTCCTTGATCACCTCGGTGGTTAAGGCTGCTGGTTTTGGCGGCTGGGTGGTGGTAGAATGTGTTTTTTGACATTCTCATTGTCATACAAACACTTTTGTGAAGCTAAGTAGTAAGCTGGTCACAGTTCAGACGCTAGTGTGTGTAGAAGTGCTGCTAGCTGGCAGATTTGAAGTATGTAAGTTTGTAATGGGGCTAGTGTGAAAACTGACTTTGAAATATTCCTGATAATCACCTTTAACTGCTGGGATGCGACCGCAGGTGTCTTTTAGTTGGAGTATCTTCCCAACTTCAGTACAAGAAGGACTATTATTTGAAATATCAGTACATTAAATTGACCCTGAAGTACTGTCCATAGTGAAACAAATGTGAATTCCATGTGAGCTGGCCGCAGACACGCCAGAGCGAGTAAGTTGGGGGTTTCGGAGCTGAAATGACATGCTGAGTTTGAAATGATATGCTGAGTTTTGCTTCCGGGACTGTGTTCAAAGAGTATTTAAGCAACAATGTGTTACTGTTGATGTCTGTACAGCTCAGCACGCAGAGTTCTGATGTTGGCCTTACTGTCCATTCCTTTTTTTTTTCTTTTTTTTTTTTTTTAAGTTTTACTCTGTACAAAATATTTTGCAATAAATATGAAACTTTTCTAAGGACATAATTGTGTTTCTTTTTTCCTCTGCACTCGTGCTGTTCCACTCGTGATGTTCCACCCATGATGTTCCACTCATGCCTTCAGTTAAGTCATATGTTAGCATGGCATCAGAAATCAAGAACTACCTACTAATGATGTAATACGCGAGTCTTAAGGTCCGTCTCGGCCTCTGCTTGCTGTACACCTTTAAATCAAATCTTCTGGGTGTTATGTGATTTTTGATGGTTGTTGGTTCCAAAATTCAGACATTCCCAGAGGGCAGCCCGGAATGTTATTATTACAGATGGAATCAACAGACAGGAATGAAACTTGGTGGGTAGGTTTGATATCAGGAGACATGCAAACTATTCAAGTTTCACACTCGATTGTGCATGTGACGCAAGCAAGGACAGGCCTTATCACTGTACCCGACTGACCCAACAGCCACGATGGACATTCAGAAAGCAGTGATTCCCTCCATGAGCCATCCGGGTAGTGCCAGCACCATTGGCAGACTGCTGCACTACACAGGACTACGTGCACACAGACCGTCGCGAATAAGGCCCTAACCCTAACGTCGCCACTATCCACAAAATCTGCAGGAACTGTAAGCTGCTGTTTGCACTGTGTGGAAATAATAAACGGACCGCCAGAAACGGGTGGTGCGAGGGTGGACCAGCAGTGGCAAACAGTCAGTTGCTAGACGACCTGATCAGCGGACCCATATGCGCTCGCTCTCTTGGTATTTTTTGGAGAGCGAGGGTATTTAAAAAAAAAATTTAATCTAAAGGATGTGGAATTTAAAAATCTCCATTTAACCAGGAGGGTATAACTTACACAAGACATGGAAAGGTAATAATCGTTACCTGATGTGAATCAGTAGAAGCTTAATACCGTGGCTTCGTTGTGTTTTCTCCGTCGCCCTCTAGTGGTCGCTGTAGGTAAACGCAGCGCGCAGATTCTTACAGTGCTGTAGTGTGTTAGTGCTGTAGGGTTGGTTGAGGCTGAGGCTACATTACCTATAGAGTTAACGGACAGTCTAATCACTACAGCCTAATACCAGTGATTAAGAGCCACCTGTCCTTACAGAGGGACAAGTGCTCGTACAGAGAGCTAAATGTGGCCCACTCGAAGATCAAACAGCAGACAGTCGACGACAGACCACCACCATCACAGGGGTCCTGACACAAACATAGACAGGTGCTTGTTAAAAGCAGGTCACAAAAACACACATAAATCTCCCACGAAAAGAAAATAATAATACCGACTGGTGGGTTTAATTCCTGTGTCAAAAGTCAGCAGTATGTATGGATTTATAATTACTCTGCTGTGCTGTCGTCTCCTGAGCCACTGTGTAGACCTGCTGTGATAGCAGGGTGTGACCTACAGGAGGCGCTGCTGTTCCTCTAATTGCCACTACCTCAGCAGTTAGCCTCTACACAAGCACAGCAGACAGTGATACACACCCATACACCGATCCGCCGATCAGGCATAACATTAAAACTGCCCTCCTTATATCTGCGCTTATTGCCCATTTCATCTCCAATTACCCCCAGATTCACTGTGCTGCTCTACAGTTACAGACTGTAGTCCATCTGAATCTCTGCATGCTTTCTTATCCCTCCGTTACCCTGGTCCTCTATGGTCAGGACCCTCCACAGGACCACCACAGACCAGGTATTATGGGGTGGTTGTCAATCAATCTCAGCACTGCAGCACTGGTGTGTTAGTGAGTGGATCAGAGACAGCACTGCTGCTGGACACCTCGGTACAGTGTCAATTCAACCCACAACTCTTTCTCTCTCTCTCTCTCTCTCTCTCTCTCTCTCTCTCATTATACACATTGATTACACCCATCATCAAAAACATAGCTGCACCCAAAAGGAGGTGTGGGATTGCAGTGCTATTGGGAAGGAAGATAAAGGTCACCAGGAACAATACATGATGATACATTTAGACTGATATGATTAATATTTATTGAGCTACACATACAGAGGTAGTGTCTCTCAGTATGGCGTCGGGCTGTCATGTTTGCTAACACAACATGCCAGACGTCTCCGCTCAGGAGTTGTAGAGGTTCCTAATAGTGTTCTGCGATAGTCCATCCCATGCAGCTTGAATGTTCTCACATAGTTCCTGCAGATTGTGCAGTAAGGGTGGATGGAGGTGGAGTGACAGCAGGCTTTATGGACATGTGACGTGTGACAACAAACCATCCGTCTTGGAGCTGACCACGGTGCCTCCACACACGGATTCGTTGATCGTCTTCACCAGGACAAAAAAAAATCATAACGTTGTCACTCTATGACAGTCTGGCATGACACTATTGTGGTCTTTAGCCGTGTTGACGTGGCGTTAAGGGCAGTCATCTTAAAGGTCTCATGGAGGGCATCATTCCTCACTGAGTGTCTGCCATCGTGGCTGTTGGGTCAGTCAGATACAGTGATAAGGTCCGTCCCTAAAAAAATCTTGAATCATTCGCATGTCTCACAGTGTGAATCCCACCCACCACCTTTCACTCCTGTCAACTGATTCCTTCTGGGTGCAACTATTAGTGCAATGACTGTTTTGATGATGATGTGTATTTGCTATAAGTCACCATCTTCACCAAACGCCAGCTCATGTAAGGGAGGCTGCTCCTGATATATTCTATATATAATGTATAATTTTGCCTAATCAACCTGATTGAATTAAAAGACCTGATACTGTGCCATCAATACTCAAGTTAACAGTGCATGTACTCCTGCTAGGTGTGACTAGGTAACTCTGGACTACCAGTATAGCATCCTGAACTCGTAACTAGACTAAAGCATGCTGATTTGGCTGGTGGTCCAACACCTCACACAGAGATAAATATAGTGGTAGGTTAAGTCGGCACCCTGATTAAAAAACAGACCATTAAACACTGAATGCATTGAAACCTGATGCTCCGTGAGGAGAACTGGCTTAACAGGTACCATTAAAGACCACTATATTTCTGTAGAACACCTTTACACCCTATTAGACAACCATCGGAGGTGTTTAAAACCATCAGGACCCTCTACATCGTAATAGCAACCAATCAAGAAAAGCCAAAATACAACACAAGACACCAAGAACACAACAGACACATTTAATAGTGTCTCTGGGCCTGTTCAGCTGGGTGGCCAAACCACAGCTGTTCTAAGGACAGCTGAGAACCTGCCACCGTTTCCACAGTGAATCCTAAAAAACTCTTCCGGCAATAAACAGGTCTGGACCTTGGTGCACTCGGATTCTGGTTACAGCTGTGACTTCGCTACATATCATTACAGAAGACACCGTGTGACGGAAATGGAGTAACCCTGTAACACTCCGAATACAACTTGGCCAGCAAAACGGGTTCTGAAATGCTTTATAGACCCACAGGACATGGGGAAAAAGATTTATCTGCCCCCCGACACAAGAAAAAGCATCTAAATCTAGTGTATGGTTATATCCGTGGAGTGTAGCACCTATCAGAATGAACAGAACTGAAGAAGTGGTTGATCAGTCAGGTCAAAGTAAGTGTAAGAGGGCCCTAACTATAGTATGCTCAGCCCTCCCGGAGGCCTGGAGAGAAGCCACAGCTGAAACATAGGCTGGATCAGAGTCATAGTTAAGATGCAGCTTCTGTAACATTAACATTTCTAAGATCTCACAGCTGTTCTAGTGTTTAGATCAGTGGTTCATACATCAAAAGCTGTGCTGGAGCAAAATTGTGTCCTGTCTGGGGGTCTCCAAGGGCCAGTTCTGAGAGCCACACTGCTAATTTGTGCAGCCAGTCATATGGCACTTTTGTAGGGCTTAAAATCATGAAGACACGATTTCTCAAGCTTCAGTTTATATATTTATCTTACCCAGAGTGACTTACAAGGTAAGCCAGTGCAGTGTTAGGAGTCTTGCCCAGGGACTCTTATTGGTGTAGCTCAGCATTTGCTACCTAGACTGGAATTCAAACACACAGTCTCCCACATGGAGTGGCAGCTCTCTGGTGGGTAGTGGTGTTAGCCGCTGAGCCACACTGAACATTAGAACGGTGAAAAGTGACTGACCAATTATAGGCAGGGTGGTTTGAGTACTGCTGGTCTCCTAGTATGCTGATGCACAGCAGTTTGCAGAAGTGACACAGAATGATGAATATGGGTAGAAACACATTTGACGGTGAGAAGTCAGAGGAAAATGGACAGGCTTGTTCTAGAAATGTTTGTGCCCTGAGGCCTAACTAGACTGTGAGTGCATTGAGTGTTGATATGTAAATAATATGGCCACCAAATTTGCCATTACATCAAATTCAAATGAAACACACCTGACTCAACTTATCAGCTCATCAGAGTTGCAGGGGGTGTGTTAAAGCAGGGAGTCGAGGGTGCCTGCAGGACCAGGGTTGGGAAACACCTACATGTATACCAATTATTGAAGCCAGTGACCTTGCTGCAGTGCGACTGTATTGTAGTGGCAATTCATCACCATGAGGTGGCGCCCTGTCCGCACACCGCACGGGCTCCAGCATCTCCACGTCACTCCCTGTAGCCGGCATGTCCGCCTTCCAAATACACACACCCCCACTGACTCATGGGTAGTGAGTTCTTTCCCCCGCCCCCGCGTTGCTATTTATCCTCCGTGAAACTACAACTCCCACAATCCTCCAGTCTCTCCTTGGAACTCCCAGCTGGTGGATGTTTCTGCAGCTGACGGCTCTCCTCCGCTCATTCACGGCCCCGGAGCGGAGCGGAGAGAGAGGCGAGGTGTCTCTCAGTCATGGAGCAGCACTGAGAGACCATTAAACTCAGAGGGATATTCTCGCTCCGCGGCCCAAAACAACGACCTGCTAACACAGCAAGCATGTTCAGACACATAAGACTCTGACTCCACCGCTCGCCGGGAAGAGCGCGGCTGTTCGGTGATTCCCTCCTTCCAGCTTGTGGATTTTCCTGCCCTCTCCGCCGCCGGTTCTCCCTCAGCGGAGCCGCCTGAGGCGCATCTCCATCAACCAGGATGTCCACGGAGGAGCCGCTGCTGGCCGAGGCCGGAGCCGACTGGCTTCGGACCGAGCTGGAGCGAATGTCGCGGGAGCTGAACGAAACGACCCGGGAGAAGATTCAGGCGGCCGAGTACGGGCTGGCCGTGCTGGAGGAGAAGCAGGCGCTCAAGCAGCAGTACGACGAGCTGGAGGCCGAGTACGAGGCCGTGCGGCAAGAGCTCGAGCAGCTACGAGAGGTAACGACCGTTAACGGTTACTAAAGGCGCATGATGTGACGGACAGCTGTCCGGTTTAAATGTATACGATCAAAGTCAGAGAAAAAAATATTCATTAAAAAATATATGAACGTGTGTCCATTTATTTATATATATATATGTATATATGTATGTATGTATGTATGTATGTATGTGTATATATATATATATATATATATATATATATATATATATATATATATATATATATATATGTATGTGTACATATTATTTATAATAACGTAAATAATAATATAATGTATAATATTATTTATATACATGTGTATAAAAAGGCAAATTCTGGCATTCTAAAAAGGACAACTTTATATATATATATATGTATATGTGTGTATGTGTGTGTGTGTATGTGTATATATATATATATATATGTATGTATGTATGTGTGTGTGTGTGTGTGTGTGTGTGTGTGTAGCACTATGATTTTAATTTAGCCTTTTTAGCACCACAAGGTCAAATGCTGTGGAGGTTGAGAACATGGTCAGTGTTAACATTAAGGAAGCTCCTGGTCTGAAAGCTCATTACGGCTCTCTGGAGATTTTCTTATTATTATTCAAGAGGGGCCTTTGCTGTATTGAAGATCTTCAAAGCTGTGAGGCTTCTACATCAGCTAAACTGACGGCTGGAGTGCTTGAGCTGCAGTTGGACATGGTTTCTGTTTAAAGTGGGCTCTGCTGTAGTAGTGATCAGTCTCTCCTGGGCCTGGTATGGGCTGGATATTATAGAAATGACTGTGGAACAGAAATATGGGGTCTGCTGTTCATCACTGTCCAGGGCGCGCCTAAAAATAGGTGAACTTCTTTCACATCCGCTTTCCACTGTTATTGATTGACCAACGTGAGCCTTAATGGTCATGATGCTCCAGATGCTCCAGCAGTGTGTTACCCAGTCATCTTCTCATGGATATCTGTTAGTGGCACTGTGAAGATCTGACTGGGCATTTATATAAAGCATGTCCTAAATGTTCATATACAATCCGAATGTCATTGACTTCATGGCAGGAACTGCAGTCTGAGTGCTGAACTACAAGCATGTGATTTGTGTCTGCATGTCTAGTGGTTAAAAAATGGCGGGCTGAGTTTGAATTTTTTTCCCTTCTACGGAAAGCGTTTTTTCCCGCCTGGAAAGGGTGACAAGCGAGCTGAACAAGTTACGGCCCACAGAGGCATGACGGGAATGCAGATGCTTCTCCCCTGAGCAAAGTTACAGATAAACGGCAGCTCTGTACTCTTTCAGGGGGTGGGATTATGCATCCTGTCTACTGGAGAATGACTCTCTTATTTCCAGACAGATGTTTACCGTGTGATTCATATTAGAGAGACAGAGAGAGAGCGCAGGCCGGGGTATCAGGAGAGTGAACAACCACTGCTGCAGCTGTTATTAGAATATACTGTAGGATGGCCATGTAGGGCGTCTGGACGTCTCTGGTCAGCTCTGCTTTGTAAGCTCATTGTTGCTGGTTGATTGTTATTCCAAAATAAAGAAGGGTACTTAGCTTTCTCTCCATACCTCCAATGTAATGGAGCTTCTAAGACATGTGTAACGTTTGATTACTTCATTTTCACTGGAGATATGAGGCCAACCTGTAGTTAGTAAAGGATGAAAGCTAATGGCTGTCGGACCCACTCATGTGGTTTCTGACAGTGTGTGTACGTATGTAATTAAGGGTGCCAGGTGATATCGCAGTCATATTGGCATCAGCAGATGTTTGCTTAGATGTCAGTGATGTTTCAGATAGATATCTGATGATGTATTTATTGTTCTCCAGAGGAGCAGAGTGTTTAGATGATGCAGGGCTGCAGTACATCTGATTTAATGGAACACAGTTGTATTGCTGCAGGTAAATATTTATAGATGTTTATATATCAGAATTGGTATTAGCTTATATGTACATTTATCAGATGTGTTGCACATTGGCGTCGACCCACAGCTCCCATATTGGTAGATACCTAGTTTAAAATGAAAATCCACCTTTAGGATGTCTGGTGCTTCTGATTTTGGCTATGTAACATATTTTTGTCCATTTGAATAAATTGCAGTGTGCAGTACAGTGTCAAAAGCAACCTGCTATGGTAAGTCTGGGATGATTTAGGCAGGTTGCCCATTGCTGGTTCTCCACATTGGCCTTTTAGCACCAGTGAAAAACTAAATGATCACCAAAACCTTTAATTATATCTTGTCTGATCAGCTGATCAGTTTTCTGACAGGCCCATCGCAAAGCTAACCCTGTCTCTAGTTTCCCTGCTTTGTATTTGTTTGAAATGAGAGAACAACTTCACCAACTTGGCTAATTTGATTTCACGTGGCTTTTCTGTGTGGTCCCCATGACGGTTTCATGTAACGCATGTGCTGATACTGAATATGGTGAGAGGGTGAAACGTTTTGCAATGGAAGGTTGGGCTTATTGAGAATTGGTGAAAGTCAGGAAATAAAAGGCTGTCCAAACGTTAAAGGGATTTATTGCGCCCAAGTTATCTATCTTTTGTTCTCTTGTTATTCTCCTCATCTTCCCCCCCGTCTCCTTCTGTCTCTCTCTGGGGTTTCTGCTGAAGAGATTTCCCATGCATTCCACAGGCTCTCCCCTAAAAAATAGAAACAGGAAAAAAGAGCCAGTAAATCTTTCACACTGAAAACAGGCTTGATGCAGCCAGGCTGGCGGCATGACAGAAAGCAGGATGTGGCTATTGTGACTGTCCCAAAGAGCGTCTTCTTTTATTAGTAGAATGAACGCCCATTTCTTCTCCGGATGCCCAGACATTCAACTATAGGACTGGAAATATGGCTTGCTGTGGCATTTTTCAGTTTGGGTCCTGGGTTTTGGGCTGTTGCCTAACTTCATGGTTTCACAATGAGACTCGTTTATGTTTTGCATCCGGTGTTATGGTCCATTGTAAACCAATTAACATGCTAACCTTAACCTGAGTGGTAAGCATCAAAGCAGGCCTGCTAAGGTTTAAGCTACCAAAGTTGAAGGGTAAATCTGGACTTTACTAAACAGTATCTGGTAGATTACTCAGTACAGCCAGTAAGCTATTGGTCCGCTGGATCATTGCCTTTTTATGAAGTCATTTAAAAGCCTTTCTGCCATTAACATTCTGTAGATAACTCTGTGCCATAAAAGAGGTAAAACGAAGGGAAAGTATGTCAGAACCTTCACTATCTGTATTTAGTAATCTGCTGGTTGTTTTAACAAAACGGTCAGTAGCCTGTTGGTTCATTGATCAGTAGGCAGTCATTTACAAGCCTTTATAATATTCAGATTCCTTGGATAACTGTACCACCCACAGCTTCCCAGTGACACAGTACCATAATTCTGTGATGAATGGACCAATAGAAATAACCTGGAAAGAAATGCCTTTGCATGAACTCCAGAATGATTCTCAATGTAAGAGAGACCCGCTTTAAATCAGAACCAGAAAAGACCCAGCAGAGAAGCAGCTTGCTGAGTTTAAGTAATCGTGGCAGTCATGGCAGTGTAGGGTGAAGCTAATTTAGCCCCATAATGATGCTCATTGTGGCAGTGGACAGTGGGCATTAAGGCGTCACATGATATGGCACAGTCTCAGACTCGCAGCCTGGCACTGACGCACACCGATGCTACCACAGCCTACACTAGCGCGGGCCGTAATGCGTTAAACGGGACAAAGAAAGGTTTCTGCTATGCCGTTTATTCAATCCGAGTTGGTGACCAGTTCAGGGACTTACATTAGCCTCTATCTGTCCAAATAGTAACCAGGTAAGAGGAAGGAAGCCCTTTGAAACATTTCCTCTCAGTGGAGCAATAACGTTTTTGAACATGACTGTGTAATATATTCTAAACGTGCAGCTGCGCCAGTATATGGGTAAAAGGCCTTAAGATACCTTCTCTACCTGATCATGAATCTCTGAAACACAAAAGCTCAGATCGAGACAAGTCCCAAGTGATATCAGGTTTTATATCAGGATCTTATAGTTTCTGAAAAAAAAGTCTTGCTGATCTAGGCTAGCAGTGACGTGAGGCAAAGCATTAATATCTGCGGATTAAATGAATATATGCTCCTATGCCAGCCTTTGAACAGCATTGCAGGTTAAGATGGTAAATTTAAATGCCCAGTCTGGTCACAGTCATTGCCTGGCTGCAGTTATTGAGACTAACCGAAATGATTTTAGCAGACCTGTTAACCAATTATTTTCCACAGTTGGTAGAAGAATAGGTTTGCATATAACAATGGGAACTGGGTGTGTTTTCATCAGTTGACTTGAGCCAAATGCATGGACATAATAGAAAGCAGAAAACCTTTATTAGACACGTCATGGGAAACTAGAGAAGGTATGACCTCTGAGTGGCACTACTGCAGACTCAGAGAGCATCAGGGGTGATATTTCATTCTTATGTATATGTGAAAAACTGTATAAATGGAAAAAAATCTAATTTATAAGCAAATTTTAGCTAGTAAAAGCTAGACAAACAGTAGATTTGCTACAAATATTTTTTCTGTTTTGGACATTTTTTGCATGTGAATTACATGATAAATAGCTGAATTGAAATGACCCAAACCTGCTTAGAATGAAGTCTGTTGAACAAAGAACCAGTGAAGATTGGAAGTAAAGTAAACAGTTGTCTCTCTCCTGTAAAGTTATTTTTGAGAGGTTTTTTGTTGTGACAGCAGCAATATACATTTAATATACAGGGGTTGGACAATGAAACTGAAACACCTGGTTTTAGAGCACAATCATTTATTAGTATGGTGTAGGGCCTCCTTTTGCGGCCAATACAGCGTCATTTGGGCAGCCGTGGTTTTATATTTTTTGGATACAATCCGGGTTAGCACCCGAACATCCCTTTCAGACAGCTTCCTCTTGCGTCCACAGTTAATCCTGTTGGATGTGGTTCGTCCTTCTTGGTGGTATGCTGACATTACCCTGGATACCGTGGCTCTTGATACATCACAAACACTTGCTGTCTTGGTCACAGATGCGCCAGCAAGACGTGCACCAACAATGTGTCCTCTTTTGAACTCTGGTATGTCACCCATAATGCTGTGTGCATTGCAGTATTTTGAGCAGAACTGTGCTCTTACCTGCTAACTGAACCTTCACACTCTGCTCTTACTGGTGCAATGTGCAATTAATGAAGATTGGCCACCAGGCTGGTCCAATTTAGCCATGAGACCTCCCACACTACAATGACAGGTGTTTCAGTTTCATTGTCCAACCCCTGTACATACATATACATATACATGTAAAGAAGTTTAGCAAATAACAGCTACAATTAGCAATAGAGAATCTTATTATTCAGTAAACTTGTCGTACTCAAATGACTGGGATCTGTTTAGCTTTTGAGCACAGATATTATCAGCTCTGTAAAATTGATATTGGTCACACATCTTCCATGTAGCTCAAAGCCTTTTTTATATTAGAGAAATAGATATTGAGTATTATGTAAAGCGATGCTGAGGCCAAAGATTTAAGGTGTGGATGAGGTGACGGCTTTATCACAGCATACGTCGTAAAAGAGTTAAGACAGCTGTGAAACACAGCTGTGACCGTGTTGACTCATGGTAAACAGCCACCATTCGTCTTCTTTCTTCTGGTGATGAGTTTAAGAAAGGAAAGGCTGGCCTCTGATTTACATCATGGCCACTTATTGGCATGCCAGATGACCCCATTCCTGCACCCACACACACACCCTTGGCAAAAGCTCTGTGTTGTGTTTAGGTCGTGCTCTAAACCCCAGATGTCCTTGGTGCCAGTCTGGCAAGAGAGAAATTGGGTCAGGATGTAGCAGCAGTGACGGCATCACTTGCCCTGATATACTCCCCGCAGATCTACATTCATTAATGTGTTAGAGACCTGCGTGTTCTCCTAACACATGATTCCCTGCCGGCTGCATCACCAAGGAAGATCCAAAATGGCAGCACAGCTAGCGGCAGGCCAAAAGCGCTTACAGCACATGCTGTGAAACCGGCAGTGGCTACTGGAGCCAGGATGGAGACATTGAGCCTGTTGCCTAGTAACAGATTCTGAGCTGTGCAGAGCTTTCGCAGTCACCTGCTACTGAAGGACACGCACTTGGAAAACGCCTGGAAGTCTCTGGGTTAGGCACAGCCTACTCTATACGCAGAGATTTGAGCCAGGCTAGTACTGCACCTGGGATGAGCCATACCTTCAATAGATGGTTACATTGAGCCAGAGGGTTCATTGTAAGTGTCGGGTTGCGATATTATTCAGAAGGAAGATAAAGGTTACCATTTAGACTGATATGGGTAATAATTATTGAGCTACACATACAGAAGTAGTGTCTCTCAGTATGGCATCAGGCCACCATGTTTGCTAACGCAACATTTGTAGAGTTGTAGAGGTTTCCTAATGGTGTCCTGGGATAATCCATCCTAAGCAACTTGAATATTCTCACACAGTTCCTGCAGACTTTGTTGTGTAGATGAAGGTGAAGTGACCCATGGTATGCAGTTGATCCAGTAATTTCTGGTTTCAGCCTACACGCTGTCGTCTTCCTCTACATGGGCTTCTGTTATAAAATAGTGCTTTCACACTACAAGCGAACCGAGCCAAACCATGGGCTATTTTGATCTGGACCGAAACCATCTGTTTTGGTCCTTTGCTCCAGACCGTAATCAGAAATACGTTTCACTTCACGTTTTGGTCAGTAATAAACTAAGAAAGTCTGAGGTTCTGTATTAAGCCAATTCGTTGTGACAGCAGCCCAAGACATTGATCCTGGTACACAGACACTTCAGTCTTTTTTTTTTTCTATTCTGTATACTATGTTTTATGTGTTGACAGAATCAGTAATTACAGCCCTCTCTGATCATACTGGGTGTAGGATCTTTAAGACTTCAGCTTCATGTTCCTGCTTGTTGCATACCACCGTGTCCAGCTACTGTGTCCTCTTCACCAGTGCTCTAGGTTTGACCTTTTCAGATGTACACTGGTTCTGTTCTGAGTTGCTGTTGGCCGTTTTCACTCTGCATCCCACAGTGCAGTGAGCACATTCCCCTGCAGTGTGTCCACACAGAGGTCACAGTGTGACACCCAGAGTTCATGACCTTTTGTCCGCTCTAAGCTGACTCCTGACCTCAATTTAAGGGACAGCTGGTCGTGCATGTGTGTATATGTGTGCACATGCACTTGTTTGTTTACGCTCAGGAGCACACCTGGGTGGGACAGGGGGCTCAGATGTTAGTGATGGTGTGTGTTGGTTTGTGTGTTTGTAAGCTGATGAGTGCTATTCTGTTCATTCAAAGTTATGGATGGTTAAAACATTTCTCGAAGCTTAGCTTAGATATAGATTGTTAGTGGGACTGCTGATATAAAAGATTTTTTGATGAGAGCATCGCAATACAGCCTAGTAAAGAAAGTCTAAATTCAGGACTCCCTGAGCTAAAAATGAATAAGGTATGTAATAAAAACAGTGCCTATAAAATAAACTTCAAATTGTTGTAGCTTGTTTGCTTCAGCATCAGTGCCATGAAATCCAGCATCCACTTCCATCCAGGGCAGCTTCTTCTGCTTCATTTGATTTAGCTGCTGTTTGCACTTTGGCTCTGGTGTTTGGGATGGTCTGTCTGTCTGTCTATAGCTACAGGTGCCATGCTAGCAATGACTTTAGCTGTAAGTAGTATCAGACCTGTGATGGTGAAGCTCTTAAATGTTGAACACCCTCTTAATACCTGAACATTGTTGACTTACTGGCGGTGTGAACAGAACCATAGGAGAGCAATAAAACATGTCAATCACTCGGGTACCCAAACTTTTACATGCCACTGTATGCTTAGGTAAAATTTAAAATTGTATTAAATAAGCAAAATATTGTTTTGTGCCAATTTAAAGATTTTACACAATTGATTATTGTGCCGTCGTCCCTATTTGTATAATTGGTTAATCTACTGAATGTTCCATCAACTGGCTTAGTGAACCTTGTCTTTAGCTGCTTCCACCCTTTGTGTGCATCTAAGCAGCAGAAGCTATATCGCTCACTATACTTCCTGTCCTACACATCCTGTACAGCAGTATTTTGGTGATCATGTGTCATATAAATGTCGAGAGTTTGATGATGATGTAGAGTTTTATAGTGGGCTTTAGCTGTTAAGGTAAAGTCATGGATCACTAAGTTGACTAAAGGTTGCAGCCCTGATAGTGAAGTAAGAAACGTGACTAGACTGATGGAGGAAGAAGAGATGGGAAACAGAGGTGTTAATTGTGCCATATCACAGGCTAGTTGGTTCCTTCAGAGGTTAGCTAGGAATGTCACGAGGGCGTGCAGCAGGCCATAAAGACGTCAACACGCACGTACTCCCACTCCCCTCCCGACGCTGTTGTCATGACAAAGACCCTCATGGCATTATGTGGAGGGTGCAAAACAACACAGTGAAGGCATTCAGCCTCACACACACTCTGTCACTCCCACGGCTGCTCCTGCAGCAGCTGCATGCTAGCATTGTTCGGGTCCATCCACAATAAAGCTGAAGTTCTATTCCGTACTCGTGGGCCAATCTGTCTCATGAACAGTCCTGAATTAGAGGAAACACTGGCAGGGTTAGCTAACAGGTAGCTAATTACACACCTAAAAGCGAATACAAATTGTCTTGGCATGCCTACATGGTGGTCCTTCACCAGGCTTTAAACACTTTGAGGGTGCACTCCCAATAGCCTCCTTGTTTTTGGGCCATGCTTTTTGGGCCTTAGTGTAATCCTGGGGTTTTATTCTACCGTGGGAAGCTTTTGGCAGGTCTGCCAAGGGCAGCGTTGGCACCTGGTCCTGAATAGGCATCTGTTTTGTTTCTCAGAAGAGCGCACCTCCTTTCCAAAGGCCCTTTCCTATTGGGCTGCATTATAAATGGGGTGGGGCTGTAAATGGGGTTATGAACCCATGATTGGTACTTGGGTGGGTAAATCAAGAGCCCGAGGTGAAGCCTCTTCTGTTTAACATACAAAAAGAAGCGGTTGATTGAAATCGAAGAGATAAGTGTTAACCACGTCAGACACTGGATGCTTTTGAATGGTTTTAATTGCGTCCCAGCACAAAACAAAAGAGGATGCTGAATAAAATGCAACTCTTCGCTCTAACAATGGAAGGATGGGTCATTGAGTGCTTTAAGGAGGAGTGTGCACGATGCACAATATAAGAATCATATCAGTGTTGGCAGATATTTGTTAGGCAAAATTCAGCCAGATGCTTTAGACTGGAATGATAATTCAGGCTGGTATTTAATTGGCCCTTTGTTTTACTTCAGAAGAGTAGCAGTTATAGGCAACACCAAGCTGCGGAGATAAAATACCATATATTGGATTTACTGCTTATGTAGCCATATGCTAATTCATGTTGTATGTCTTTGTAAAGTTTGTCCATGAAGACTCCATACACCTATATACAGTATATAAATGTTTTTGCATTAGCATACAGGGGTTGGACAATGAAACTGAAACACCTGTCATTTTAGTGTGGGAGGTCTCATGGCTAAATTGGACCAGCCTGGTGGCCAATCTTCATTAATTGCACATTGCACCAGTAAGAGCAGAGTGTGAAGGTTCAGTTAGCAGGTAAGAGCACAGTTCTGCTCAAAATACTGCAATGCACACAACATTATGGGTGACATAAGAGTTCAAAAGAGGACAAACTGTTGGTGCACGTCTTGCTGGCGCATCTGTGACCAAGACAGCAAGTCTTTGTGATGTATCAAGAGCCACGGTATCCAGGGTAATGTCAGCATACCACCAAGAAGGACGAACCTCCACCAGCATCACGTAGTGACCTGGCCACTATCCTGCAAGAAGAATGGCTTAAAATCCCTCTGACCACTGTGCAGGACGCAGTATATGTCATTCCCAAGACGAACTGACGCTGTATTGGCCGCAAAAGGAGGCCCTACACCATACTAATAAATGATTGTGGTCTAAAACCAGGTGTTTCAGTTTCATTGTCCAACCCCTGTACATGAATGTACATGAAAATGATCAGATATTGGTGTTACCCCACAAACACCAAACACGGTGCGTCGCTATGCTAATGTATGTGTAGTATTCATGTGCATTTGTGTGTGAAACCCATTTTAGATTAAATCTCACTGGTTCAGTTAAGCCTAATCATGCCAAGATGGGTAACAATGAATGAAGGCCCCAAGCTGATAAACCTTGTGACCAAAATCAATAATTTCTGGCCAAAATAATATGAACATGTTTATTTGTGGTGACCATGATAGTCTCCACTGCTAGTGCAGACTCTTATGATCTAGGACATGTCAGTAGAACGTTACTAGAACGTTCATATTAGAGCTCTTTTATAGTTATTAGACATATTAGAACTATTATATATATTAGTATATACTCTTGCCTTTGTAGAGACTGAAATGTAAAAACGTGGCCAGATTCAGCAGGCAATATGCAATGTCTAACTCTGCCTTTGCCTAATGCTAATTCGAATCGAGTCACTGTTAAGGCTGTGTGTTTTGACTGCTTGTGATATTTGAGAAGCCAGTAACAGGTAATAAGAGAATGGACCGGTTAACTGCACGGAAGAAATACACAACAATGATGTGCATCGGGATATGCTGTCTGTGCACATGTTGTGCATGCGTGCCAGGAAATATTCAGATGGGTTCTTCTCAAAGTTTCTTTAAATGGACAGTTAAAAGGAGGTGTGATGTATGCTGAAGCCATGCTGGAGTCCTTCAATGTGTGCTAGCGAACGAGTGTGACAGCGCCGCAATTAAGGGCTAATCTAGAGTAAATGGGTCTGAATGCAGCCGCTAATCCCCACCCATACGGCCCAAAGAGGATGAATCGGCTGGCTTACCAAGTCTAGCAGCGTAGCCAGGATACGCCAGCAGTGTGTGTGTGTGTGTGTGTGTGTGTGTGTGTGTGTGTGTGTGTGTGTGTGTGTGTGTGTGTGTGTGTGTGTGTGTGTGTGTGTGTGTGTGTGTGTGTGTGTGTGTGTGTGTGTGTGTGTGTGTGTGTGAGAGAGAGAGAGTGAAAGAGTGTGTGCAAGCATGCCTTTAGGCTCTTATTACATTTTGTCTGTGTAAAGATTTTCATATGCTAATGGTGTTAATGCATTTTTATTTGCTTTAATGCTCTTTTGCATAGGACAGTGCTAAGCTAGTATGTGCATAAGTGTGTGCGTGTTTTATATGCTGAGCAAAACCCCTCAGATACCGAAATCCCAGTGGAATGACCTATATTGCAAATTCAATGCGCAGATTCTACAGTATTTAATTGCTGTGTGAATACTATTGCACAGTATTCTGTTGTCATTTTCCCCTGGTGTATTAAATTTGACGTGTAATTGGGCTTTAAAATGTGCAGAAATGTGTTGCGTCTGTAGAGGACATGTTAACTTACTTCCTTTAAACATGTTAACTTACTTCCTTTAAACATGTTAACTTACTTCCTTTAAACATGTTAACTTACTTCCTTTAAACATGTTAACTTACTTCCTTTAAACATGTTAACTTACTTGCCCAAACTTTTTTTTGTGCACACAACTGTACACTCTGCCCAGAGATGCAAATTCTTATCGTGCCTTTTGTGGAGTAGGTTGTGAGACACACCCTGTTCAACATGTTAACACTTCCTCACGATGTAATCGTTAACTAAGGTTAGATAGAGTGAAGTCAGATCTCTGCCACTTCACAGTCTAACATCACAGTCAGGCCAGAATTTAATTCAGTTTACATAGTTCATATATGTGATGGTGATACATAAGCACAAACAGGCTCTTTCAGATTAATGACATACTTGAGTCACTTACCTACATGAATGTGAACCATCCCAACCAGCAAAGGAAGACATCTGAGCAATGAGACCTGTAATGTTTGCTGTATGAGGTCAGGATAGGGTGATTCCGGATTAAATATTTCACAGTGTTTGGATAGTTTTTCATATTGCATTTTTAAACAGTTACAGCTACACTGAATCCAGTAAAACCAGGCTGATTGTGTTCTTAGCACTGAAACATGCTGCTGGTCAGTGTTATTAGGTACTGTCCACAGTATGGTGTGTAAAGCTCGTAGTCACTGATGTTGTGAAGTGGTTTTTTACAGTAGTGATGAACATCAAACATACAGTTCTGCTCAGCTATAGACCGGTAGCTTTCTGAGTTTTCACGCTGATCCGTTCAAGGTGTTTGTTTTGTTTTGGCTGAATTATCCGCGCTTGCCCCGACTGTCTAACCTGACACTGAGAATTAAACCTTTACCCACCCCCCACTGCCTGACTGGGTGGGTGAGGTAGTGGAGGCTGAGACATTGAGCATTCCTCTGCTATATTCAGAGGAACTACAGCCAAGTTTGTCTTCTACTGTTTGTGTTGACTGGAAATTGTGCACATTACCATCTCAATCAGTGCTGATTATACCCCTCAAGCTGATGCATGGGTTTAGTTTATGTGTGTGTGAGAGGGAGAGAGGGAGAGAGGGAGAGAGAGAGAGAGAGAGAGCAAGTGTTAAGGTGCAGCTAAAGTGTGTCATCTGTGTGTTTGAGTTCACCTGGGGAGGCTCGTTAAGCCGCTTTATGCTACATGTCTCTTATTGTAGGTGACATTATGTGTGATTAAGTCGCAGTGGTGCAGCAGGCAGGCAGTCCGGCTCTGATTCTCCTGCTCCTCACTCACTGAAGACACTTCACCGTAGAGGAACCTTTTTTTGAGGTTTTTTACCTACATCGTCGAACTTCACTGAACTTCTTTGTTCAAGTCAGCATGCTTGTGTTAAGGGGCAGTTTTTGCCTTTGAAATATTCACATGTTTATGCAAATAGTTTTCAATATCTCGACATGAAAATATCTATAGTTATGATAAGAGAACAAAAACACCCGTTTTTGTAAATGACCCGTTTCCTTCATTTGTCTTGTATTTCACCCAAACAGGCAAAATTAATTTTTATACGACTAGAATAAATGTAAATATCTTAAACAAGCACACCAATCTTTTGGCATATTCTAATCAATATGAACTGCTTTTCATCAGCTGTAAAATAGTTTCATAGAAACGGATCTAGTAACTTGGAATTGCACTGTTCACATGTTCCTAACAGGTTACAAATTTGTAAAAATTCTACATATACTAGTATGAATATGATGTATGAAGTCATGCTGTTAGTCAGTGGTTCCTAAAAGTAAGCAAGCAAAAATGTGTCCTAGACCATTTCTGAATGGAGATTTCTGGTTTTTGGTTTTTGGTGTTTGGAACCAAAACGCTGGACACGTCAACAAGACTTGAAGCATTAAGTGCTCAGCAATAATCATGCTGTATTCACCTCTTCTTGGAACAAAGTCAGTGCTCAGCTCACTTTGCATTATCCCATATGACAAGGCAGATGGCATCATTCTGGAGTGCAGTTAGGACTGTCGGCTAAGCCAAAATGTGCAATTTCAGTGGCTTCTGCCATATTAATGAACAGACTCGCCCGACTCAGCTGGATCTTGGTATACAGAATCTTCAGAGACAGAGGGGGAGATGGATGGTTGGTAATCGGGTTAGCTGAGCAAGGGAGCACGTCTAAAAGTAGAGGATGACCTCATCGGTTAGCAGAGAGCTGAAAGCCGTATGTCACCAGTCAGAGTTCAGATGGTCTGACCGTGCAAGCTTCCAACTGCCTCAGCCTTCACAAGCAGCTGTATACAAAGCCTCCTGTGTGTGTGGTACGGACCCTCGGGGTAGACGCTTACTCCCCTTATTGCTCTTGTTCTCTTCTGCTTTCACTTTTCACTGTACAGTGCTGTTTGTTATCGGGAGATTCTCGCAGGGTTTCAGGGAATTACCTGACGAGACCAAAACTGCCAGCTGGTATTCTACCTGCATCTGGGAATATTAGGGGAAATATCAAATTCCCTCTGTAATAACCTACCTCACGCTGATCAGCCAAGTCCTGCTTAGTGTCTGAGGTATGCTTCTTTAGTTTCGCACCAGAGCAGTGAGATTAATGTTTGTAATGGTAGTATTGGTAACACCATCTTATAGCCAATATTTAGTTCATTTGTATAATGGTATACTGTACAACAGTGTACTGTACAGAATTTTGCAAATCAGATTCTGTTCTGCTAGGCACACTACTTTGCCGGTAAGGGCCGTTTGGCTGACATGTAAAAAAAACCAGGCACGGGCCATAGCCTTGGTTTAATGTGTAGTGGCAGCAGATTTTTTTCAATCGTGGCAAATGTTCTTCGGCAATAAGGAATCTCTCTATTTAATTGAAGACATTTTTACAGATGCTAATGGACTGATGATAGTTGGCACATAAGCCTAACAGCTCTGGTCCAAAAGTAAAGAAGAACATGTCAGACAGCAATCATATTTTGATTGATAGACTACATTGGCAGTATGGAAAAAAACTATTCCTTAATTCTTTGAGAAATTATTCAGATTGTGCAATCTGCAAATAAATCAACGTTTGAACCTTGAGGAGCCCATCCGGGTGTTGATCTTTCTGGGGAGTGTTATGGCTAGAAAGTTAAGCACCACACCACACATCCCACAGCCGTATAGACTACTGATAGAATTGGTAGAAACTACCAATTATTGCTCTTGTTTTTGGAGGATCGGGACAGGGTGGAAAAAGTCCAGCTGGGTTCATTGTTTCTCCTCAGCCCATGTTACCTTCAGCGAGTGCCCAAACAATGGCTAGTGCCTTGAACAGCACAACAAGCAAACAAAGTAACACAGCATTGTATTTCTGCATTAAAGTGAGCTACCCACCATGTTGCACTGCTGAGGGTACCTGCCTATTTCTCAGGGCCTTTTATAAAATATAGATATGCTGGTGAATTAATGAGTGTCATGGGTCTGAAAACGGTTATACTGAACATCCCAAATTTGCTCTCCTGTTCAATTTTATCCTTCCTCTTTTGTGATTGGTGATCCTATCAAAATGACACATGAAGAGCAGAACTTTGTGTGGTTAAATGAATCGTTTTAGAACAAACTGTGAAGTTCAACTCTAGAATCATGACTTCATAGAATCTTCATCTTCCCATAAGTTATTAATGGCATGGTCTGCTGACTGAATGCAGCCTTAATGGGAGGTGAATCAGCCTGATATATCAGTCATTGTATGGCTTTTACACTTGGCCCTAATGCAAGTTAGCTTCAGTAAGACATCAGACTTAAAAACCAGAAGTTTAAGTAACATTTAAACCATCAGTCTAAAACTAAAAGCCTGTTTGCCCTTTGCTTTGCTCGCCATTGCATACTGTACTGTGTCATTGTGCCAGAAGGCTGGTGTTCTATGTAAATCTATGCAAAGCAGTGAGTGCTACCTTTGGTGTTATCTTGGTAATAGAGGCTGACTGAGAATAGGGTTCATTAACTTGGTGCTCCTGTTATCTTCCAGATGACCTTACATAAACAGATCAAAGCAAGCACTAGTGTACATTTGCACAGACGCTAAGCGTGTATGCGTTTTCCGTTGTGTCCGTGCCAGTGCAGTTCCTTTTAATAGAATCCCAAGCTTAGCCTCAGACAGATGCACCTACTTACCCACAAGGCATTAGTGACACAAACAGTTGCAGTTGCGACGACCAAACACGGTGTTGAGCGCACCCACTGACTACAGCCTCGTCCACATCTCATGAGTCTGCCTCCTCCTTCCCCGCTCCTCGCCTCCTTCTCTTCCCTCCATTGAATGCCTGCTTCCTGTTTACTTCGGCAAGGCCCTTTGGATGTTTGGATCTTACGGGTTAGGGTTGGAATGGCGACCAGGAAAAGTATAGTTCATCTGATTGAAAAAGCGGATTTCCTTCTAATCTACATCTGAATACTTTTACAACAAGCATGCAAACCAAAAAATCAAGCAGCAAAGCCGTCTCCATCGAATTTAGTACCAGTGTAGTCCAGCTTACATGAGTTCAGTTCCCATTTTGAATCATGACTAGTGATTGGACTCCCCAAGGTACTACCGTGTGCCTTCTTTCTAAAACGGGGAGTGAAAATATTTTACTCTTCTTTTAGTGACGCTAGCTTTGGACAGTCTTTCAAGTGTAGAAGTGTAGATCCACACACACACACATACATACATATAGATATTCCAGAAATGAGAACCTGAATAAAGAAGTCCTCCCCTCATAACAAAAAAAAGCACACGTGCTTATATTACCATGCGTATGTTGGAGCAGGTTTGAAGGGGGAGCTGATGATCTGGGTCACTCTACTTGTGGACTAGAATGACCAGCCATCCATCAGTCACTCACTCTTCATTCTTAAAAAACAAAAGAAAATGCTGTAGGGAGAATACATAAGAAAAACTGCACCTATCTTCTATTTCTGCCTCTTTTTTATTTCAACATTTTCTTCTATTTCTGCCTCGATTTTTCATCCTTCACATTTGTAGCCTAAAGTCAATTACCACAGATAATGATGTTGTTTTTGGAAAAGAAAAGCAATTTTTTCTGTGCACACTTAATTATTTTTTATATATATATATATATAAAATTAAAAAATAGAAGGTGCTAATACTTATTGTAATAGTAGGTTCTTTAGGGTAGAGGTATTGTTTGCGTCAACAAGTTTTTTAGGGTAATGTCTTGGTATTGTAAAATATGCGTCAATACTCTGTTGTGTTATAAAGTAATGTCTGTGTGTAATGTAAAATATGTAATGTGTACTGTGTGTGTGTGTGTGTGTGTGTGTGTGTGTGTGTGTGTGTTGGTTCAGTGGGTGTGCAGCAGATATTAATTAGGCTGGAATAAAGGTGGCATTAATTTCCCAGGATAAGAGATAGGTCTGTGGATGAATTTAAGTGTATGTAGGGTAGGTGTGCATGGCAAGAACAGACATGCATAATTGAGATGTTCTTTGCTCTGTACCCTCATCCACACCCACTTCAGGGTGCTACTCAAGCCTGAGGGTGTGTGGACCCACCCAAACCCACATCTACCAATTTAAGTAGGGCAATTGGCCAGCGCCAACATCCACATCAGCTTCAGGCTTCTCCCCTGTAAGAGATAGAAGAGCCTCCTGAGAGTGAAGAAGTCTCTCATGTCATTTCTGAGGGGAAACCCCATTCGTTAAAAACAAGTGCACTTCCCCTGTTTAAATTGGATATGAAAACTGGAGCACATGTGTCATTACTCAAGCTGAAATGGCCGAATATGGACATATGTCTGAGGCATGTTATGCACTTTGCTCTGTAATTTCAGCACAGTAATTTTAGTCACATTCTCAGGCGCTTTTCAGCTGACAGTTTTCCTTCCTTATTTCTTTGTGTTGTAATGTGTATTATGTATGTGTAGTGTATTATTTGGGGAATATGAGGAAAACACAAGGTGAGTGTGTGGTATATAAGTGAGGAAAGGACAGAATCTGACCTCCTCTAGGCTGACCCTTCATACTCTTTAGCAAGGTTTCCAATCAAAATCGATCACAAATTTTCAAAATGTTGTAAATGCAAACTAACTAGTACCTCCATCAGCTATTTGGTACCATTACTGTGTTTTTTACTCAAGAAATCAGATGTTCATGGTTTTTTTTTGTGAAGTTTCAGCTGCTTCTGCACTTTGGGCCTGTTGAGTTAGTTTGTTAGTGTGTGTGTGTGTGTGTGTGTGTGTGTGTGTGTGTGTGTGTGTGTGTGTGTGTGTGTGTGTGTGTGTGTGTGTGTGTGTGTGCGCGTGCATGTGTGTGGGCACACATATGTATTTTCGTGCTCCTGGTTCTCCCCTGCTTCAGCTTTTGTCTGTGAGCTGCACGTGAGTTAGAGGGGTGGGGGGTGTCCACTGAATCGATGGAAGGAACAGAAGGAAGGGGCCTGTAGACTACATGTGTATGGTTCCGTGAGGGGGAGGGGCTGGATGTTTGCCAGGCGCTTAGTGGTCCTTGAGAATTGGTGAAAGAGTGTGTATATGTGTGTGTGCGGGGAGATACCAGTGTTCCTGTGGGAACCAACTGGGTTTTTTTTGGGCGTTCACTCAAAGAACACTGAAACACCAGCTTAAATAGCCGTAATTTAAAGAGGAGGTGCAGCGTTATAAATGGATGTTTGTGTGTGTGTGTGTTTTGTGTGTGTGTGCGCTTGGTGTGTGTGCGCTTGGTGTGTGTGTGTGTGTGTGTGTGTCTGCGTGTGTGTGCGCTTGGTGTGTGTGTGTGTGTGTGTGTGTGTGTGTGTGTGTGTGTGTTCCCTGTTTCCCACTTTTTTGTTTGCAAAACTTTTAATTTAGTCTTAGGATGGGCACCTGCATAGTTGTTTATCTTTAGGATGTCCTGAATAGGCATCATAACACCCCAACACGTCATAAGCGGGCATGGCAGCACTAGGGCTGTCCCAGACTAGAGAACACAAAGCATGACAGGCCCGGCGTAAACCCGTCTCATCTTCCGTAATTTGGTTAGAACACCGGACAAGTGGTCATATTCATCAGTGTTTAGTCACACTAATCAGTGTTGGTGAATGTTAAAGGTTGTTTGTACAGTTTACATTCCAGCTGCTCATGATGCATGATCTAGACTTCCTTCGGCAATATGTCCAAAAGTTTGTAGACACTAGTTCAATAATGCAGCTAACAAACTCAACCAAGAACTCAAAACTGAGAACAGACAGTCTGGGTACCACATTCATCTTGCTGGAAATAACCTAGAGAGTTAGTTTAACAGATTCCCTCCCATTAATAAAATATTTACAATCAGAAAGAAACCTCTACACATTAACATGTTGGCTTAGGGAAGAAGGTGTATGAAGAAGGTGTATGAAGCGGGTGTAGTGTTGATGGTCTACCTTGTCCATCTCTGACCCTCTTTCCACCTCCTGTTATGCCCATCCCTCACATACACATATGCTATTAATAACCTGCCATCTCTGATTGATTAGTGGAGCCTTACATGGTTGTGATTTGATTAATTGTGTCTGACGTTAGATTAACGAGACCCTGATTAGCGAAGGACACCCCATACGTCTTCCATTAAATCCATATGCAAGCTTGTTTCTATGTTTGACAGCTGGGATATTGACTTGCCTGCCGGCTATGATGTCTCTCTCAAAAATTCCACACCCAGTAGGGATCATATACATCGGTATCAGTAGATAGCCTTTAGGAGGAGCAGAAAGTGTAGGGGATGCTGGACTACGACGGAAATAAGTGCAATATTTATTTTTAAACTGTTTCAGCATTTTATAAGTGTCTAAAGTATCAACATCAGCGTCAGCAGAGATGTACTTAATACATACTGGCATCAGCCTATAATTCTAATATCACACACACCATACTGTTCCTTCTATTCCTTTCCACATATCAAAAGATCTGAAACTACAGCATGCCCCTTTGTTTTGTGTTTTTGAATGGATCTGGGTGGTCTCAAGTAAAATGTGTTTGCTGTTGGAGATTAAAATGCATCAGGGCAAGGGGTTGTAGCCAAGTCTGCTAGAGTCAGAGGCTCTGCTTTCCGGTGGTCGGTTAAAGACACAATAAAAGGGCCCAAAGAAAGATTCCTAACTGCAAATCATTGTTTTTGTTTGATATCTGATTTGGCACATTCAGGTGCTTGCAGATAAATGGAAAACACTGGACTGCAGCTTTTTTGCTGCATCCTCAGCAGCAGCAGCTGATTCTTCATAACAGTTTACAGAGGATTTCCATTGTGTCCACATTAATCAGATTAATATTAAGAGCCAGTTGATTGTGCAGTTGGTCTACTTTGCCGTAAATGTCAGCTTTTTGGAAATATCTCTGTGTCTGTGAAGAAGACGCCAGGAGTGTACACGGTTTGTGCTGCAGTGTGTAGCTTCTGCAGTTAAAATCTTTGTATGTAACAGCACATTTCTAGTACCGTCTAAGCAGACACCCCTACGATTATTGAATTTAGCTAGGTTAAAGTGCACCTATCACCATTTCATAGTTGTAGTCCAAAAATATAGGCAGTTTTGCCTTCAAACCATAAACATGGTACATGTTTCCTCAGTGTAGCATCGTATCTTTGTCTTGTATGTACTGTAGTACGTTTTAAATGCAAGCCCTCATCTCAACATTTAATAAAAATGTTCATGTTAATTATCTAAAATTATCACATCCCCTCTCTGCCCGGATTCAGCCTTTAAGAAGCAGCTGCCTTCCTGAGGGGAACAGCCACAACAGGAAGTGGATCAGCTGGATAAGTCATCTGCGTGGGTCGGGGCTGATGTCATGGGAAAGTCACGCTGAAGAAAGGCAAAACTGATCAAAGCTGAAAATCTGAAAATGAGGATTCATTGTAGCCAGTATATGAGTGTTGCATGGTAAAAGGAAACGAGGGAGGAAACATGTGAGTGAAGAAGTGTGGAAGTGTGTTTGAGAGGAAATGAATAAAGATGAGTAACTGGCAAGGCTAAAGCTACCCCGCACACACAGACAGCACGTGTGGTGGCTTTGTCTGTGGCCATCTGGGTGCCTCGTGCCCCTCTATTCTGTCACTGTAATTGGCAGGGTAGACATAACGGCGTTCTCTGGAGGCCAGAGTGAGTTTTCTGTTTGTTCCCTTCTGTTCTCCTTCTGCTCTCGGGAACAGCGGCCTCCACAGT
>JAMWET010002706.1:385000-432500 GCA_024036415.1 Prochilodus magdalenae | reverse complement strand
GCTGTTTATTATTGCGTGGCATGTATTGTTTTGAGTGCATGGAGCGGATCTCCTGTGTGCTCCTGAGTCCTTTTCACACAAAGCTTCCATCCTCTCTCCTCACATCCTGCTGTACTTATCGCCCTTCTCCAGGACGCAGTGCATAATGAAGTGTCCTGTTTGTTTGCATTTGGGACGGAACCGTATAGAGTTTTGAGAGGGGTTGGAAAATGTCAGTGGTGTGAGGAAGCACGGAAGACCCTGGCTGTACATTTCTAAATACTGATAGGCTGGCCTTGGGTTGAAGCTTCTCGAGAAAGAGAGACTTCTTTCATCCTCGGCTACAGAAATACCTGCTATACCTCGGAGATACCTGTGAGAATGAGGGTATGTGTTTAAAGCG
Organism: Prochilodus magdalenae; assembly: GCA_024036415.1. Taxonomy (NCBI): domain Eukaryota; kingdom Metazoa; phylum Chordata; class Actinopteri; order Characiformes; family Prochilodontidae; genus Prochilodus; species Prochilodus magdalenae. The sequence continues at coordinate 432,118 of JAMWET010002706.1, read as the reverse complement.
GGTCTCATTCCCTGAGGAGCATGAAACGAAATGCTTCAGTTGTGGTGCAACGGACATGGACCACAGACTTCAAACAAGAGATTCTTCAAACCCCTTTAACCGTAATCCTATGATCCTCTCCCATGACTCTCAGCCTCCTCTCTTGCGTCTCTATCTGGCAGCCTTAAATAAATCTTGCTGAGGGGGCTGCAGCATCCCCTGATTTCAGGACTGCAATTGTTGAAAATTACAAAAATAATAAAAGCACTCTGAACTTCAGAATAATTTGAGCATAGTAAAGACACGTATGTTTGCATTTTATTTATTAATTTAATTATTTATTGTGTGCTGTTTACATGAACCATGCATTTTGATTACAGTGAGCCCAAAACTGTCGGCCACTTTGGAACTGTATGGGTCAAGCATGCAGGTTGAGAACTAACAACAGAAGGTCTGAGTTATAGACCAGTTCTGTTACAACCATGCTGCCCGAAACTGAGCTGCAGACCTTTTTCAGTTTGCCTTTGCAGGTATCTGCCTGCTCCAGCAATCCAGCTGCCTTCCATCAGCTTAGCCCCTCACATTCTCACTGAAGTCATAAAGAGTGTTTCAACCTGGAGGTCATTTACATACCTGTTGTAAGGCTCAGTAACAACTCTAGTCTGTTTAACTCCTTGCATAGGAGTCTTTTTAAAGAGAGCTATGGTGTATGAAGATGTAATTGGAAAAGATAAATAGGAGAAGAGAGCAGGAGAGTTGTAGGACCATGGGTAGAGGGTGTACAGCAAAAAAAATTGAACAGCGGTTTCCACATGTCTGGTGTTTGGTGTCTGAAGTTTTGGACATGGAGCTTTAATGCTACTGTCGGCCCTAATTTACTATTCAAGTGTAGCTGTTACTACGGCGATGTACATGGGTCTATTTTTGTAGATTGCAGCATGTAAAACAGTGTCAGGACCTAGGACTACTTGGCTCAGTGAAGTTTGTGGTGTGTGAATCATGGTTTTGAGCACATTGGTGGTGGTGTTTAAACTGTGTTAGCTAGCCTGGGGCGGATGACTTCAATGCAAACCTGGAGAAGCCAAGCAGAATGCTGAACATGTCTTAGCTGATTGATTAGGTTTAATTTGTTTTATATATATTCCTGTAATGTCTCTCTCTCTAGAAGAGTTGACTGTCACATCACTTGTGGTCTAAGAACCCTAAAAGCAGTGTTTGCAGGAAGCTTGGTTTTGTGATATGCGATTGTTTTCCCTGAGGGCAAAGAATAGCCGTCTAGATCCTTAAAGGGTTTGCACGAGACCCTCTGGCAGTAGTTACTGCAGGCACCTGCCTCAGATTAAGAGTCAATCTCACGCCAGCGTAACAAATCTGAGAGATTAGACAGCAGTGTGGGTGCACTGCCATGCCCTCTGGACAGGCTGTATGGGATAGATTTTGCGACAGTGTTGACCATCTCTTCCAGAGAGATTAGCCCCCCGCCGTCCCTGCGCTGACACTCACTGTGCTGCCTTGCTGGGTTAATATGATGAGATTCTACAGCGTTCAGATTAATTTAATCTGTGATTCTGATGGAAACCGGAGCTATTGGTAGGATTGATCTGTGGTACTGAAGCACAGTGAACGTTTTTGGCTTATTGGGAATTAGGCCATGGCTGATCACAGCAGCAGTGTTTAGGTGCTCCCATAATGCACTACAACACCTGCTTCCACTTTCCATGAGAGTAGTTTGGAAAATAATCAGATTTACACATTTGTTCCCCACATGTAGTAGGTCAGCTAAGCCCGTGTGGCATATATTTTGCTATAGCGCTGTGCCGCTAAGCTAACAAGCAATGGAATCTTACACCCCACCAATTTGCATTATCCAGCCTGGACACGTAATCATCAAACATTTGCCTCTCAAATGGGCTTGCTTATATAGTACATACACCGGTATTATGCAAAACAGACCATCCTGGACCGCTGATTGGCGTCATTTCTTTTTCACCGTCACGAAAAAACGCTGAAAAGCTTATCAAGTGTGTCCACAGTTTATCTTTTACAGCTTCTACTCTTGCTCCTAGAAATCTAGAGGTATTTTTGTTCCACACCTCCAAAGTTCAGTCTTAGAAGTTGGTTCCATTTTCTGCTTTTCACGAACCATATAATCCCATGCACATTCAACAGTGTTGAGGTCTGGACTCTGGACATGCCCAGTCTATTGTGTTGAGAACACCATCATTTGACATATTGACCCACCCGCCACGAGTGTGGACATTCAGCGAGCAGTGATGCCCTTCATGAATCATCCTTTGTCACAGGTCACACGTCCAGGAGGCCTGGTGTCACTCCACCTGCAACACAGCAAAATCTGCATAGAATATTCAAGCTGCATGGGATGGATTATCACAGGACACCATTAGGAACCTCTACAGCTTCATCCCGAGACGTCTGGTGTGTTGCGTTGGCAACCTTTATCTTCCTTCCCAATAGCACGCCCATACTTCCTTCTGGGTGCAGCTATTCTTTTGAAGATGAGTGTACGTTTTTAACTCTTGTTTAGGAAGATCCTGTTTTTTCACTCTGTTTATTTGGACCTCCCTTTTCCTTATGCAAATAAGCTATCCTGCATCTTATCTCCTCCTGAAAAATGAATGACTTATACTTAAAAGCTGTTTTGGCTGAAAGTATTCTAGTAACATAATAGAACGATCTCTGCATGATTAGGATCCCTGGCTTGTGTATGTATATCAGATTAAGGGATACCTGTATCATGTTCAGTGTAGCTGTAACACATCTCTGACTTCCATCTTTATGTTTGATATCTTTGATCTTTCCTTTGAGATCGCCATCTTCAGCTTGCTCCTGTGGGTGCAGCGATGGTCCCTGCTGATAATGCCCATACCATCTATATCTTAAAGCACCTGCTGCAAGTAGTCTGATTCTGCAGCCGTGACCTTGTGTGTCTGTAACCCACTGAACCAGACTGGCTTTGATTTCGCCTCATAAGTAGGTCAGTTTTAGAAATGTAATTTAAAGAGTGCAGCTTTCCTGCTCCCGCTTTCAGGGATTTAGCCAGGATTACTGCCATCTCCTTTCCTTGCAGCGCCTTGATATGGGTATGTGTGTATAGGAGCACTAGAAAACACTGGCTAGGTTTAATCAAAGATATAATTCTGGTGTCCTCAGGTGAGGATCAGTAGTGGTGAGCTCCAGCCTTGGTACTGATAATCGTTTCGTTTCCAAAGCACCTGTTTTCCTCCAGAATAAACATCTAACCTGAATTTATAGCCATGCGACTGGCTGGATAGAAGTTACTCTAGCAGAGTGTGTGTGTGTGTGTGTGTGTGTGTGTGTGTGTGTATGTGTACATGTGTCACTTGAGCGCCGTGCCACTTGACCATGCATTAAGAAATTAAGGCCATGGTGCAGTGAACTGAAACCTGTAAAATAGCCTACAGCCCATAGCTCCTCGCAACCTACTCACTAATATGAGCGCTACCCTCTGCACTTGTATGACTAAATGTCACAGCTACATTGAAAGATTACACTATGCACTATAATAAAGATACAGAACATTTAAAAAAGCCATCAATAGGAAAATCTGTCTATCCCAACCATTCCCAGTCTTTCATTTAATGTGTTCCCAAGGTTTTCAGTGAGGGTAAGTCCTGTAGGCTGCAGGAATTTGGACGGCAAACTGGTCAGATCAGGTGGGGTTTAATGAACACTGGCGCTTGAAGTTCCAATAACGAAGGCAGGTTGTAATTGTGTATTTGTTATTTCTCACTCGGAGCTGTTTGAGACTTCTGCTTGAGAGGTCTGTTTTGGTGTGATGGTATCTATGGCAGCGATACTGTAAACACATTTTAAAACAACTAGTGTGCTTTTAATTAGTCTTTTTTTGCCTGACTCATACATGCTTTTCCGGTGCATGAGCAGCCAGGCAGCACAACCGCTACAGCTCGCACACACTGGCCCTTTACACGCTGTGGAGCAAAGCAGCAAAATTAGCCTCTATAACTTATGAAAGAGTAGAGACATCTGTTTACCCACAAGTTTCAAGACTGATGGACCAGTTGGGAAATCGCAGCAGGGAATGTTTACGCAGTATTTCTTTTACTAGCGCTCAGAAATGGCATTAAAAAGTTTTGGGGTTTTTTGCTTTTAACAAAGGTTCTCCTTTTTTTTTTTTAATTTTTTTTTATTGATTCTCCTGGCTTATTGTAATACGTTTATCTTATTTTGGTACATTTAATAATCCTCCCCCAGTATTCTCCAAATGCCTTCAGTGCTAGAATGACGGAACGTGTCCTATATCTTGCATACCCTCAGTTAGATGTTTCAGCTGTTTACTCTGGACTGAATAATAAAGAACACCAACAATGTTGCAAATGAGAATATGGATCAATGGGCAGAAATAAACAGGATTCAAGAAACAGTCGAGCAGTTTACCACAACCGACATAGTGTAGTGTTAAAACCATGTCGAAAATTTCACTTGCGAGACATGACTGGTTAAAACCTACAGCATCAGAGGAACGTTTGATTCATCAACAGCAGGGCCAAGTTAGCTGTTAAATGGTCTGTTCCAAACCAAAAGATATATGCTACTATAAATGTGTTGGGGTGGGGGTGGTGGAACCTTTTGAATGTATAGTGCACTTACAACAGTAATGCTTATTACACATATATGCTTTATACTTTTATCCATATGTCCTAATAATTTCACTGCACGGCAGTAAGAGTTACTGGTAGACACGAGTCATACTGGATGTTGTTTTGTTTTGAAGGTGTTATAAATGGTCATTTAATAAAGTACAACAGAAAACAAAGTCATTTTGCACTCTGCTAAAAAAAATGGATCGGACTGGGCATCCCTAGTGTCCAGATTTCGAGCACAGAGTGTTTGTCCTATACGAGCTGTGCTCTTGTGTTCTGACACAAAATGTGTTGAATGTGCCACTTTTTATTAGGAGTGCATACAGTGTTCTCTGATCAGACGCTTCTCTTTCTGTGTCCAGGCTTTCGGGCAGGCTCACTCTAACCACAGGAAAGTGGCAGCGGACGGCGAGAGCCGGGAGGAGTCTCTGATTCAGGAGTCTGCGTGTAAGGAGGCGTATTACGAGCAGCGTGTGCAGGAGCTACAGGCTGAGCTGCGGCAAACGCGCAACGTCCTCACCAACACGCAGTCCGAGAACGAACGCCTGGCCACCATCACACAGGAGCTCAGAGAGGTGAGAATGCAGGCCCGAGGCCTTGTCCACAGCTTAACACAACGCCCTGAACACTTTTACACCTGCTTAAACATAGCCAGGGTGTGCATGTGGTTTTGGTGCTTGTGGAGCTGCGGAAGTATTTACTCAGGCTACAGTTAAAAGCAGACTACAGCTAGACATGTGATTAACAGGCACCAGGTTTCAGCCTTTCTTAATGTTAGTGGAAGGAAAGCGTTATCAGTGGCTGCAGTGAAATGAAGGACATGCTTTGTCCCTCATGGTGATGGTGATAATGAATGACAGGATGAAGTTTTATCACAGTCATAATAAAAACTTAATTTCACAATGGTGACTTAAAACATCCTTATTTCTGTAATAATAAGCTGATTACGTATAGTTTTCACCAACAATAGACAGCTCTGTTAATGGCTGTTTGGACATAATGACAAGCATTTTGAATTTGGGACAAAGAGACATAATTAGCACCTGTATGAAACCCACATTAATGTTGGCCATACTTGGTGAAAGTGGTTGTAACTCAAATAACCTCCAGTGGATATCGATTAACCGGATGTCATACGACCACTGTTGCCGTGGGGTCCCTGGTGGCCGCTGGCTCATTTCTTCTGCCGTTGGGCCTCTCGCAGTATCTGATCTGGCAAACACTGCCTTTCCCTCCTGCCAGCTTCACCCGCTGCTCCATGATCAGATAAGAACCGGGCTGACGCCATTGGAATCCACACGTGCTCAAACAAACGGTTATCATAGGGAAAACATGTATCTCTGAAACGGTAACATTTACAGATCGTTAACATTCTTAAACTGTAAAATGACAATTTCATTTATGGTTTTTACCCTCATTACTTTTGAGACCCTAAAAACAAGGGCTAGGCACGAAAGCCACGATACCTTCGAATTAAAGCTGTGCGTTGAGCTCAGATTCATAAGAGCAGGGACTGTTAACATGCAGACATTTAGAAATCAACAAGAAAGAGCACATCCAGGCTGTGGGTTTCAGTACATGTGCATTGTGTTTGTGACGCTAATCGTGTTTCAAGGATGGTGTTGTCTTTCGGTCCGAGGGGGCGTCTTTCCTCATCCCCCCCACCCTCCGTCCTTCCAGCCATGTTCCCTGCAGCGAGGCCCCCAAATCCCTTCTTTTTCAGACTCAGCAGCTTTAGTTGCGTCTGTTATTAGTCTGTGCTGCTTTGCTTGAGCAGCGTGAATGTTTAAGCAAAATGAGCAGGAAGGAATGAGCTTCACCCTGACAAACCGACTGATAGTCTCTCCCTTCAGCTTTCAGCCATGTTTAGGCTTGGTCATACAAACACGCTCCACACACACACACACACATGCTTCATGTTTGTTTTTTCCCCCTTCTCCCTTCAACAGATGCAGCCAGTCTGGCTTTCCTGCCACAGATTAAGTTGCAGAGGGAGGCATTTAAAGGGGCTTTCCTTCTTATTGTTGCAGAGAGATTTATGAGAGTGAAGGAGCGGCACGCTGCTCATGTGAAGCTTTTCACTTTAACATGCGGGTTCTTACATGGTGTTCATCTTAAACGTGCACCACAAGGAAAACTCTTAATAGAATATGGTGTAGAAGCTCATTTACAGAACTGGTTGCTTAATTAGTGCACTGAAATGTTCTGTAGGCAGCTTAAAGACAGAAAGGTCTTTAGATACAGACCTTGAATCCAGCTTCTGGTCCTGTAATCATTGCTAGTTATTAGTAACTGATTGACCACCTAGTCTCTCACCTACCTGTGATTACGAAATCCTGGACTGGACACTGGAATCAATGATGTCTCTCCAAAGACCACTTAATTTTTAAGCTCATGGACGATTCTGTTTAAACCCACATGCAAGACCGGTTGAATCATGAATCTGCTGAAGGAAGAATGGTGGAAGGATCAGAATGTTTACATCTACACAATTCATTCCCATTTACCAAATATCAGACTGATCGATACGGTTAATGTAGCCGCACTTTTTAACAACTTTTGCAGCTGTTCTTCCATGTTGCAGTGGACATGTCAGCAGAACGAATGTTTCATGCATGAAGCCGTAGATGCTGAACGCCGCCTGCCCTCTGATTGGGTTAATTAATTTGCATAAAGTTCACCTCACCAGACCAATGTAAATGCAACATACGTCATCCCCCATAAATTACAATGACTTATTAATGGGTAACTCCACTAAATGTTCTACGTAATTTGGTGGTGTCTAATTAACACATAAGCAAATGTAAGCAAAGCCATTCAGACTGATTTGATGTGAAATTAATTATATGCAGTGTTGATGGAAGGATCCAGACATCTGAATCCTTTGAAGCAACATAATGCAACAAGGGTGAATGGCATTGCCACTCCATGCCTGGAACGCCTGCTGCAGCACTGTGTAATTTTGAGGAAGTGACCATCAACAACTATGGGTCTTCAGCTAAAGTCATCTAACCTCATTCCTCTGAATCATTCCAAACCACAAATCATGGTTAATGGGCGGCTGCAGGGCTATAGTTCATCACAAGATGAGATTGTCGTGGACTGCATTATACTCCGACACAGTCTTGCTGGACGTTAGCCTGTGACTTACTGCCACAGCTCGGCTCCAACAAAAGCTTTCCCCTAGCTTGACTTAGTGCCAGGCAGGCGGCATAAAATGAGGGCTAATTGCTCTTCTAGTGGGAGGTGTAAAAGAGTGTGTGTGTGTGTGTGTGTGTGTGTGTGTGTGTGTGTAAATCTTGTACTTGCTTTGGTAATTACAGCTCTCAAGTGGTCCATTTCTTTGCACAGCAGGAGATGCTGGTAGGAAGGGAATTAGAGGCATTTCTTCTCTATGAAATTCTGAGGAAGTGGGGGAGTTTAAAAGAGGAGAAGGAAAGAAAAGCAACCTACAAAGTTAAAATAGAAGGAACGTGAGGTTCGCATAAATGAGTACTTAATTAGTGAGTCAGTCAAAAATTTCGGTAGGCATCTAGAAGTGGTCTTCTGTAGCGGAAAGGTCTTCAGATCCATCCAGCTTCTGGTCCTGTAACATTGTTAGTTAGCTGGAGTAACTGATTGACCATCTGGCCTCTAGTGACCCCTACCTGTGATTACAAAGTCCTGGACTGGACACTGGGTTCAGGGTCAGGATCTAAAGAGCTCTTTTCAGTGGTATCTCTCCAAACACGTTTTTTTGCGCGTTGACTCTTCAGTCAGGTTCAGTTCAACCCACATGCATGACCGGGTGAATGCTAACATGGATCTGCTGAAGGAAGAATGACAGAAGGAGCAGAAGGTCTACATTCACACAGTCTACTCCTATTTACCAATGGAACTGATCAGCTGAGACGGATTGATGTCTCAAGTTAGACAATGGAGCTGTCAGATTAATGTAGCTACCCAGGCAGAATAAAATAAAAGGATGAAGAGAAAAAGTAAAAGCGTTTAAAGAGAAAGACAGGGATGTGCCCGAAGCTAATCCTTGCTAACTTCTTTAAGGCTGCTATGACTCAGAGGAATGTCTAGGGAAAGTTGTTTACTGGAATGTGAATTGGAGACGAGGTGTGACGTGTTGACACCACTGTACATCTCTACGTATCTGGGTCAGTTCAGCCAGAAACCAAGCCAAGGTGGATTCATTTGATTTAACTCGATTTGTCCCGAGACTGGAAACTCCTTGTGACTCTCAGGATGCCCGAGACAGAATTACCTAAAACCAACTTCATACACGGACAACAAATGGAAGCAGCTGAGATCTGTTTAACATGATTCGCTAATTACACACATTGTATGTTAGGCAGTGGGGTTCTATACGATCAGGTCAAATCTGAATGCTTAAACGTTCATTATAATACAGACACCAGTTTGATCTATAAAGGAGCATGTAATGTTAGTTACCACTACTGCTACTACTACTACTACTACTACTACTACTGCTGCTGCTGCTACTACTACTACTGCTGCTGCTATACTACTGCTACTACTACAACTACTGTTACTACTACTGCTACTACTACAACTACTGTTACTACTACTGCTACTACTACAACTACTGTTACTGCTGCTGCTACTACTACTGCGGCTGCTGCTGCTGCTGCTGCTGCTGCTGCTACTACTACTACTACTACTACTACTACTACTACTAATAATAATAATAATAATAATAATAATAATATTTAATAAATAAATGAATTTAATAGTGTACACACCCACACACTGTAAATACCAGGTTATTATAGTTTTGAATTAAAAAACTAAATAGGAATATGAATGCTGTGAGCTTTATGTTTAAAACAGACAGTTTGGCTGTAAGGAAATCGTAATCTGAGTTACATTTACATTTAAGACTTTTAGCTGACGCTCTTATCCAGAGCGACTTACAAGGTTATTTGTTTTCCAGGTAGACCAGTGCAGTGTTAGGAGTCTTTTATTGGTGTAGCTCAGCATTTGCTACCTAGACTGGGAATCGAAACCCTGTCTCCCACGTGGTGGGTAGTGGTGTTAACCACTCAGCCACACCAACCACACAGTAGTAGTAGTAGTAGCAGCAGCAGCAGCAGCAGCAGCAGCAGCAGCAGCAGCAGCAGCAGCAGCAGCAGCAGCAGCAGCAGCAGCAGCAGCAGCAGCAGCAGTAGTAGTAGTAGTATTGGCAGTAAAATTGTATATCAGGTTCATCACTAGGTCTTTGCAGTTAATTATTGTTACAGATGCCATACATCCCTTTTGTTGTGTTTTAGCATTTTTGTATTCTTATTTATTGTTGTAAATAAATTTAGAGTAGCTAAATTAATGTAAATATTCTATAAAGAACCATCTATATATCGCTATAACAATGTACCACAAAAAGGCTTACATGGTTGTTGTGTGTGTATGTATGTATACACGCGCATGTGTTCGCGCTGCTCTATGTGTGTTCCTGTGTGTAGGAGGTGAGCTTGTTTTATGGAGTCAGGAGGATAAAGACGTGTGATTTATACAGATCCTATGTGTGTAAAACGTGTGGTAATTAACAGGCAGACACGAGCCGTAATCCTATCAAGCGTGCATTTCAATGCACACACTGTGTAACTGAGTGCTGATGTGTCTTTCATGTGGCTGTGTGTGTCTGTATCCAGCCTTTACTGTAAGTAATGGACTGAAGCAGTAATGTTGATTAAAGACACAAGTGTGCAGCATTCAGAGCACAATCAATGCACCAGCTGGAACACACGTGTGCACACACACACACGCACACACACACACACACACACACACACACACACACACACTGCGGCTCAACCACGTGTCAGCGGCTCACACCGACACACACAACACACACACACACACACACACACACACACACACACACACACACACACACACACATCTGTGGATAAATGTATTTTATGCACCAGGATGACATTTGGGCCATCTCTACACAGACCCACAATTGCACACATGCATTAGCGCACACAGGCACTCACACATACGCACATGCATGCCCACACCAGCACATGACTGCTCTCACCTGTACCTGCACATCTGTAAATAAGTGGGTTGTATGTGCTTGGGTTAGCCACACACAGTTACCTTTGCAGAGTTTCAGGATATTCTTGTCTTGATCTCTCCACACTTGGGCGCACACTGTGCTCCACTGTCCTAACCCAATCTAATTTGTCCGCAGGGGCATCGTACAGTTCCAGTCATGACCTTGAGATTTCATTATAGCAAATGCAGTCTATCAGGAGTTTATAACCGCAAACCCCTACATCGCTCAACACCAATCAAAGCAGGTCTTCTGTTCCCTCTCCCGCCTCTCACTCGTCTTCCTGCTTTCCTCTCGTTTCCCCATCCTGCTCCTCATTTGTTTTGTGCTATTTTGTCTTCTATTCTGTGGAAGTAAAAATAGTGGATACTGATTTAGTCCAGGGTCAGCGCTGGCCTCGGAGTACTGATAGAGTTTTGCTTTTAGGTGTTGGTTTTCCCCCCATGTTGTGTTTTGAAGCTGTTACAGAGACGCCTTCTGTATGTATGTTTGCTCGAGCAATTCCCCTAGAGAGAATATATGACCTGGAGGCAGAATTATTAAAGCTGTTTTTACCAGAGCTGGAGAAGACAGATGAGACACGGAGGAAGAGAATATGAAAAAATATTCTCTTTCTGTCGTCTGACTATCATACTTGATTCGGTTAGTAGAGCTATTTTAGATTGAAATGAGGGAGTTTGAGGGGAGAAAGAATGATAGAAACCAGGTCAAAGGAGAAATGTGTTGGATGGATGGACAGAAGGAGGCGGAGAGTGGGGGATGGTGTGAGTAACAGCGCCAGAGGGAAGGCGGAGGAGCCAGAGAGAGAGAGAGAGGGCTGTAGAGAAGTGGGGGGTGGGGTGTTAGAGCACTGCTGTCATATCTGTAATCTGTCTCGTTCTGCCTGGAAGTCTCTGTTCCTTCCAGGGAAACATGCAGCAGAAGAAAAAAGAGGAGCTGATACACGGTACAGGATTATGAGGGTACATCAAATCAGCATGCATATTAAATATAATATAATAAATATGAATTTCAAAGCCAAACGGACCTAAAAAGAACAGAAACACAGTAGTATAACACTCAAACCCATGTGTTACAGTGCTCTTACCTAAGCAGTGTTAGACGTGAGGCAAACCAACCAGGTGTTAGTCTCTGAGGACAAATTATTATTTTTTTTTTATTTTACAAGTTTAAACTCATCAGAATCTGTATTATTGAGATGTTTAAGTTTTAGACCTCTGTATAATACGATCTCGCACATATCACAATATATTCATAACACATTCATTCACAAAGCAGTAAAATATAACCGAGCACAGATGTCCTGGATGCAGTTAGCAATTCAGTTCCCATTGGGGAGGATTTAAGTGGCTGGGGAATCTTTTTCTTTCCACGTGAGTCACGTACTGACTGGTCAGAGAGAGAGAGACAGAGGGAGATCGAGAAACAGTGTGCGGGCTGAGTCTGCATGATCTGACTAAAACTTCCTCCCACCCCTCGACCACCACACCAAATCTAAACAGAGATGGAGTTGTAGTAATCTGCACCCTCAGGAAATGATCCTAAATCAATGCACTAGTTCTGAATCCTCAGGGTGATAGATTCCAGCAGCAGAATGAGGAAGCACACAGCAGCTTGTTTATGTGGTTAACATTTATATGTTAGCATGCACACAGGCCAGGAGAAGGGCTGAATCATTATCCTGCTAACAGGCTAGTGAATAAACAAAAGAGCCGTCTGTACAACCAAGAAGAGACATGAAGAGCTACAGTGTAGCCACACCGACAATGTAAAAGGCTGAAATACAGGTTTAAGAATATTGAAAACTGACTCACTAAATCATATTTTGGATTTTTATGGTCCGTTTAGCTTGTAAGTCGGACATCAGAACTGGGAACGACATCACGCCTGAGTTCCAGTACAACATTCGGAAAACAAAATGGATGCCTCCATTGTTGGGCTTTACAGATTACAGTCGACTTGCTCACTAGCCAGGTTAGCCATGAGGCAATGAGCAATACTAGTTGATAACTACACCTTATGCCGTATTTTGTCAGTCTAAACACTGTACAAACGGAGCTGGAAAAGGGCAAATCTGTACATAAGTTGGTCATGTTAGCTACAGTCATTTATTACATGGCCAAAGTACCTTATCGGTAATATAACCACACTGACTGTGCTATAGAATGAGCGATAGGTTACGTAATGTTAACCACCATCTTGCTTTTTAAAAATGTATTAGGATATTTAGTTATCTACGAACAAAACATTAGGCCTACTTAGTTATCTATGTAACAGTAGCTACACAGTTCGATACACAGCTGATTTACCTTAACCATAGCCACACCAGGAGCTTTAGGAATACTAATGACTGACCAGCTAACTTGACCATCTTTGGATTTGTTAGCTAGCAAAAAAAAAAACCCATGTACTTCCATACTTATTTAACTTAAGTAATTGTTACTCAGCTAAAATACTTGTATCTGTAGCATAGCCTGCTAATAAGCTAGCAAAATGCTTGATTTACTCCAGTCTAAACAAGGTGGCCAGCACACACTGAAGATGGAGAACAGGAAAACGGTCTGTCTGCCCACCAGAGTCTCATTATTTACCTAAATACGTTATGCTAATTTTGGGCTCCCAGTCTAAATTACCATTCTCTAGGGACGTCTCACTCACTAGTCTGAGTGAATATCAGTCATCTGTTACTGGCAGGCATGCAGCTGGTTACAGACCTCTTGCATTTCCTCTCGGCCCTCAATCCTTATCAAGTCAATTCTGATCCATACAGCACCAGAAAGCTAAATGGCCAGGGGCATCTGCAGTTCCTTTGGGCTTTTGTGTTTTGAATAGAACACAAGCTGTGAGGTCGTGGCCTTGTTTTGCATCTTGAATGATTTGGGTGATAGTGCGGTGGGTTTTGATTTGATTGGTGCACAGTCTTCATTAAATGATGCGGTGAAGACCTCACAGCTGGGGCTCAGGCGACCTTGGCCGAAAGGGGTCATTGGACAGGTCAGTGTTACTGAGGCAAAATACAGACAGGCGGCACAAGCATTCTACCACAACGGGGAATCTTGGTGTTTTTGTTTGAAACTGCACAATGAGAAAGCACAAGGAGTACACCGTATATCTCCAGTTTGTACATCTTAATCCATCTTTTTGTACTCTTGAATCTATAGCCTAATTAAGAAATTGTGTATGGATGACACACATTGGAACACATAATGTAATGAACCCTAATAAAGATGTTCTCTGTTTGTAAGGCCTTACAGCTGGCTCCGATTATAACCACAGTTCAGACAGGCAAGTCACCGGATCGGAATTCAAGAGACTGACTCAGACTATAACAGGCCATGTGCCTTTCCATAACTGCTCTGTTTGTATTGCCCAGATATATACAGTGCATGCAGTATATCATGATTAACTACAGAAGATAATAAAAATATTGCACAGTGTTTAAACCGCAGTGTTGATGCAATGGACACAGCAAAGAGCTTGTGACCTTGCCAGAACAGAGAGTTTGCAGCTGGATGATTCGTTGCTGTCAGGTTTCATCAGATGTGGAAAATGATGAAAAGTTCATATGAGGAGAAAGCAAGATGGAAACACACAGATCTGTATTTTGTAGGGGGAGGTGGATTATAGATGGGAGACGAGGATTAATTAGTTTTTCGTTTCTACATGTGAGATAAATGAAGTGTGCTTCTGTCTTCAGGCATTGTCATTTTTAGCCCTAAGTAGAAATGACTGAATCTGCAGGAATCTGCTTTTTTTCTCTCTCTCTCCATTCAAGCTATCATGATAGTTAATCATGTAGGAGGATAGCTGCTAGAGAATAAAAATGAAGAAGGAAAAATAAATAAATAAATAAAAATGGAAGAACTGATGATTTTCATTTGATGTTCGGTATTGACATGTGCATTAAATAATGTGAAGGCTCTGTTATTAAAATGATAACATGAAATGATAATCATTGGTGTTTTTGTTCTAAAAGGGTGGCACTCTGAATTCCCAATCTAAAATACACACAACAGTAATGCTATGTATTGTCATAACCTCATTGATCAAATGAAAAACATCTTTGTGAAATGTACACTCACAGACAAACAAAAAAGAAAGTGGGGCAAGCCCAAAATGGCCAAACATTAAACCTTTAGTGCTCTCAACAGCAAATCATTAAACAAGATAAAGTGGTGTAGTATAGGAAGGCTTTTGCTTTAATGTCTGTAAAATAATGCAGTTTTGTGGGTTAAACTTACAAACAATCTTTAACAGAAAGAAGCCTCGGCCCCAGAAGACTTAGCACTGTCAGCACTGACAGCTTCAAACGGTTGGAAACCATTACCAAGCTGGATTGTGTTTATTGTAAGACATGTTATCCTCTATAGGGTTTAAGTCTGGACTCTAACCAGGTCAAAACAACCAGTAAAACCATTGTACTTTGGGCTTGGCCTACTTTTACCCCTGGAAGTGAATTATAGGGTGCTGTCTGGCAACGTGTACTTATGTGGTATGCTTTAATTTATTTTTATATAGATTAATTAATTATTTTATTATTTATTATATTTAGTATGGCACACCTTTAGATTATATCATCACTGTCCAAAAAAAAAACAGGTATCTCCAAAATGGCAACTTCCCAGGAGAGGCCAAAAACCTCCTTTAATTTGAATGGAAGTCAATGGAACCAGACGTCTTTTCAAGCAGTTTGGGGCCATTTCTGTTAGTCCATCCATCATGAAATTTATATACAGTGTAAAAAGCAACTCGTGATAAAATGAGGCATAAAAGTAAAAATCAACAAAAATGGAGATACATGTTTTTCATTGGACAGCGACGATATGTCAGATGAGAGTTTACTTATCAACTATACTGTTACCAAGTAACTACTACATTAACTGCTTTGTATTTTAACTTGGCTCGTCACAATCAGAGTACTGAGAGAGTACTGAGAGAGTGTTAGTTCTGGTAGAGATCATTTCAGGACATGTTCTGATTCTTTGCTGGCTTATGACTTATCTTCAGCATGGCTTGGTAAATTGTCTCCAGAGTAAAAGTAAACTGCCTCCATTGTTTCCAAAGCAAAGCAGACTGTCTCCATCTGTATGATTTCACTGCCAGGCAAGTACTTGCTCATAGCTGGAGTAAGCTTGATGACTGATGTGCTTTGAATGTTTGAGAGATTAATGGCAAGTCTTCTTCCTGAGCTAAGTGTGAATGTAGCTTCAGTGTGTAAGTTAAACATTAATGTAATAACTTAAATCTGTATATTAATGTACATTAGTATTGCTGCAATATACAGACACATTAAAATCACATACAAAGGGGAACAACAGAAGATGCTTAGCTGTTCAGATGATGCAGGTACAGCTGGGGTCTTACAATTTACTGAATATTATGCTAATACATAAAGCAGTGATTAGCCATGATTTACAGTCAAGGTCTACACATATCTCATTAGGGAACATCTCAGTTTGTTTCTTAAACTAATAGCTCTAACCTTATTAACAAGCATAAATACAAACTCCAGAAGACTGGACTTTATATACCAAAATAGGAAAATTGTCAGTTTACTGAGCTTTAATTTGCTATACAGTAGACAGATTGTACAGTGTGACACATTAATGATCTTTTAAAAAGATACCTTTAAATGTGTATTGGCAATTTGTTTGTCAGTTAAAAAAATAAAATAAAAAGAAAAACATATGACCGCTTTTAGCTGTCTCTTTAACCATGTGGTGTTATTCGTAACCCTGCTTTCTCGCAATTAGGAATCTTTTATCTGCAGAGGCACATTCTTAGTAACAGGGAAGGCCTGCCAGTAATCCCTTTATATTTGCTAGGGAAGTTTGCGATTGAAGGTGATGTGTGCATTGTGCACGTTTATTTGTTTATTTTCTTCATTGTTGTTGAAAACTTTATCGGACCTAGTGGATCCTTGTGGCACGCTATTAGATTACATATCAGACTTTATTATTTTCAGGTGCATATGGGCACTTACAAGTCAGGAATTGCAAGAGATGCAGACATGTCCACACCTGTTTAAAGAAATTATATGGCCGGACCTTCTGACACATGATTTGCTGTTCCTCATGTCAAGTATAATGTTATTGGTGACCTTCACTCTAGCTCTGATTACAGCCATAAATACCAGAAAGAACATTATCTAGGTATGTGTGCGTTTGTGGGTGTGTCACTGAGGTTTGTGCTCTGTACTCAAAAGGGGAAAACAAACCTTCCCCAGCCTGCATGCTCATAGCCTAACAGATACAGTATTTACGTGCTGGCTTGTGAGTGAACTGGGTGGACGATGGTATTTGTACATATGTGTGTTTTCGCAAGTATGTGCAAAAACCAAGCTGCTGGAATGTTCGCCACTGTTTCTTTAAAAGGAAATGGCATTGAAACCTAATGCGCACACAGCAAACAATCAGAGGTCAAAACACCCTCATTACTGCAGTTGTGCTATTGTGGATGTGTTCCTGAAATAACTCGACTGGAATAAATATTTGAACAGATGGGATCATTTGGCTTTCAAATGTTTCAGTGGACCTTCATTGAGCATCACTAGTATAGCTCACATTAGTCTAAGTTATAGCGAACCTTACAATGCTTACAGAATGTGCTTTGATAGAGATTGGTGTTATTAATCTCAGAAACATATAGGTGCTGACTTACTGGGTTGGCCAGTAGCATTTCTAATTTGCAGTTTAAACATCATTTGAGTACCTTTTTTTCAGGATGTGTTTATTAAACGATTAGATATAAAATAATCTTACACAAAAGTTCAAACAGCAACATTGGTAAGAAGACAACTCCACACTAAGGATATTAAAGGGCATGCAGCTGTGAAGTAGCCCTTAAAGAGGAACGGACGTAAGAACCTATTTTTGTGGACTTCTTTGAGAAACTAAAGGGGGTTTCCTGAAAATAAAGAAAGCTGTATTAAATGCAAAGATGCATTAAATTCTGTAAAAATATTATATATAGTTGTTGAGGCCTCTGTTAAATATATATTGTCTTCTTTCCTGAAGCTGGAAAAGGAGTAGCCTGCATTTAATGTCTGTTTTGAGGTTAAATTATTGTTAATAGTTTACTGTAACTGTACTGGAAACCGCACTGTCCAGTATGCCTTAGACTGCCATCCACAATATAAAGCATTGTAGGTCTAAATTCCAAGCAACCTGCTGTTATGTTAGTTTAAGTTCTGTCCAGCTAGCTACAATAAGGGGGAAAGTCCATTCCTAATGCTGCTTGAATACACAGATTCCCATAAACAAGCTGGCAGTAGTTCTTTACTCATACTGTATTTGCAGATCCCCTTCATTTTAATAACAACAGTTTGAAAACAAGGGTTACAGCATTGAAGCAGAAACGGGCAGGACCGTCTAACATTAAGCTGGACTGTGATTGGCAAGCTTGAGTTGGTGTGAAATCATGAGGCGACGAATGAGATATCAGCCTCTAGTTATAAGCAATTTAATATGCTGTTATGTAATGCATGTTATTTAGTTACCTCAGATGATTGCGGACGCAGCATTGTGGATCTCATGAATCTTCAAAATGAATGCGGTATGTTTTATTCAGGATGGCCCTGTAGTATTTGTATTTTTAAGTCATTGTTGATGTGGTTTGAATGATATTTAAAATTTGCTGATGTATCCTGGAATAGCAGATGGTTGGGTTGGTGTTTGTGTGGGCCTGCCTTGACAAATTGACAAATGTGTATATAAATCTGATAATGCCCCATCATCCCCATGTCCTTGCTTAGAAGTCAGCCAGGAAAAGTATGCTATGAATTCTATTGTATTGCAGTTTTAATTCACCAGCTAGTTTTTTCAGCAGCTAAATATAATACCCAGCTTTTTAGAAATTGCAGAATCGTAATAGTTCATGTTATTTAACAATAACAGACCAAATATGTTATTAAGAATGTTATTAAGAAAAGGTCAGTGAGAATGTAGTGGTTGGGAGTATGACTATATTTAGTGTTCTAGTGATAAATTGTCATGGTACAGTTTGCTTTTCTGGACATATCATTGATATGGTTGGTGCTTAAAGCAACACAGTGCAGCATTTAGGGATTTGAAGACCTCTCTGGTAAACATGTGTAGTTGCATGCAATGTGTGCAGGTTGTGCTTTGGATCCCCACATGCTGATGAATCTGACTTTTGCAAACATTGTGAAAGAGTCCTCTGAGCATGTGATTGAATTGATTTTGCATTTGAGACCTAAACATCAAACATGACTTTCATTTTGGACCTGTGTGTGTGATATTAATGAAATATTAGACATATGATGTGGGCTACAAACACTACCACCAAATGTGCTGGACATCATAAATACCCTCATTGTGCGTCGATGTGTGTGTTGGTGTGTGTGTATGTGTGTTGGGGTGTGTGTTGGTGTATGCGTTGGTGTATGCGTTGGGGTGTGTGATGATGTGTGTCGGTGTATGCATTGGTGGGTGTGTGATGGTGTGCGTGTTGGTGTGTTGGTGTGTGTGTGCGTGTTGGTGGGTGTTGGTGTGCGTGTGAGTGGAGTTTGTATCTGTTACTCTGGGTTACCCGGCTTTGCTTCATTGTTGGTTTCCTTAATCACCATCTGTGTCTCCCCCTCACGACTTGTCTCACACACACATACAGTACACATGCACACTCCATCTGTGTCACCTCTGTGCCATCCAAAGAAAAATCATGAGGTGTGTGTGTGTATGTGTGGGAGGTTTCCATGACAACTGGGAATAGCCCTCTCTCTAGCTTTCACTCAGTCACAGGTACACACATACACTGGCCGCTGTGGGTAACAGTTTTAGATTAGGAGGCCATTACACTAGATATTTGTGATGCCTTGTGAAATGGGCCTGAGCAATACTGGACTTGCAACAAATGAAATCCACCATGTTGGTGCAATAGCTAACTTACTAACCTCACAGGGCAATGAACATTGAACAAAATTATGAGTGTATAATTGTAATTTCTTTTTATATTGCTTTGTGCTTGTCTTGCTGTCCAGTGTCAACCCGAGAGGGCTGGGTTCCCCTTTTGAGTGTTGGTTCCTCTCGAGGTTTCTTTCTTTTACTCTGAGGGAGTTTTTCCTTGCCAGTGTTGCCCATAGCTTGCTCACTGGGGGCTCGGGCCTGGATTCTCTGTAAAGCTGCTTTGTGACATCTGTTGTAAAAGGCGCATATAAATAAACCTTGCCTTGACCTGTCTTTATATGCTCACTGGAGTTTCATGTAGGCCGCTGATCTGTAACAAATAACAGATAGCTGCAAAAAAAATTATGCTGTGTACATTAATAGAAATCATGTGGGGTAATTAATTCCATTACTGTCTTTCTATGAAACAGAACAGTCAGATGGTGGAGCTGCAGAGGTCCCGACTCCGTGATGACATTAAAGAGTACAAGTTCCGTGAGGCTCGTCTGCTCCAGGACTACAGCGAGCTGGAGGAGGAGAACATCACCCTCCAGAAACACGTGTCTGTGCTAAAACAGAGCCAGGTAATACAACCCATCACTCACCAGAAAGATGCAAACACATGGTTCGACTGGACGAACTACATTTACATTTACATTTACGGCATTTAGCAGATGCTCTTATCCAGAGCGTCTTACAACCGTGCTTAGTGATCTGTTGGATAATATTCCAGTTAGTAGGAAGTTTAGAGCCGAACTATTAACACTTCAGTGGAATACGGGTTGGAGTTTTTAATGTGTGAATTAGTCTAAGAATCACATTTTGGTCAATAAATGATTTTGTGTTTTTTGAGTACCATTAAAATGACTGAATCACTGCATTGCTGCCTTTGACCCAATGCATCATTACCATACATCGTCTAATACGGATGATGGCAACATCAACCCCCGATATGGTTCTGTGCTATATAATATCGCCAATTACTCAACAGATGGACTGTAAATCTTAGATCTCATCACAATTCGATTAGCTTCCTATTACTTTAGCACAGCTTAGGTCAGTGTGCTCTACACCCATATTTACAGGCGCATTTAACATCCCCTTTCAGAAACAGAAATGCTCTCATGATTGTTATGCACCAGTAACCTTAAACGTACTTGGAAACGAGAAATATCTATTAGTCCCTAATTGTTAATCATAATAATGTATGATAATCAATCATCAGCCAATGGTTGTTACACCCTTAGCCTGGAGATCAGCAGGCAGCCATTGATGAATTGGCCATCGCCCTGCAGAAATATGTCTCTGTGCTCAAACATGCCATCAGTTATGGTTAATAATTACAGTTGAATACCTGCCAGTACACCGTGCCCAACTGAAAACACAATCCTATAGGCTAGCTTTAATAGAAAACAACAGCTTTATAAACATTGCGGTTTGCCTTTCCCAAAGTCCGTAACCGAAGCGCCATGTTGAAGACACGTTGTGTTTAGTTCTCCACAGTTAATGCTGGCACTGAAATGTTCTTGCAGTTAGATAATGATATCTGAATGATGGGCTAGAATAAAACTGAACTGCTCACCTGTGTAAACATGTATCAGGGTTTCTCCTGCACAGCGGAAGAATGAATTCTTCATTTTCTTTATTCTTTTCTGTTTGCCGTTTAGGTGGAGTTTGAGGGCCTGAAGCATGAGATTCGTCGCCTGGAGGAGGATACCCAGTTCCTGAACAGCCAATTGGAGGACGCCATCCGTCTGAAGGAGATTGCAGAGAGGCAGCTGGGAGAAGCTCTGGAGACCATCAAGACTGAGAGAGAGCAGAAGGCAAGAACAGTGGCAGAATCATACATACCCATTACATCTTATACTCTTACAGTGCAGAGCATTAGAACGTCTGTGGTGGTGCGTGGGGATAAATACATGATCCTAATAAGTTGATTAGGACTTGCAGACAAGCCGAAAACAGTTATTGTTAGCAAAGCAGTTAATATAATAAGTTTCTGATAGATGACAGTTTGTGCAGTGTATGTGAGTCGGGCTGTTAACTGCTTTGAGTCATGGTGAAAGAATTTTAATATATTCCTTCATCTTTCATATAATATTTCGTATTCATAATTTACAACTGTACAATAAGACCATACATGCAAAGGCTGTATGAGTGGCTTAAATGAGTTTAGCTTGTATAACACAATATAAAAAAATGACAACTGATGAATATCTGATGAAGCTGATATGAATCAAATCATCACCGAGGAACAAGACAAAGTAATCAGCAAGATCTGAGCTGTAACACTTTAGATGAACTTGGGATCACTATTTGGCAAGCGTTCTTGCTCTTTGTATATAAATGTTAATAATAATGTGTTTGTTTACATAATTACCAAAAACACACACTAGTTTAAACCATTCAACTCGTAATGATCGTAGGCAATCGTAGATTGTAAAGTAGTAGTAACTATAACGGTTTAACTTGTGTACAAGTTGCTTAAGAAATCGTTCCATCTTAATTACTGATACAGGCGGCCTTGAGGAAGGAATTGTCCCACTACATGAGCATCGGGGACTCCATGTACCACAATCCTCTCAACATCTCTCTGGACGGCCTGAAGTTCAGCGATGACGCCGCCACCGAGCCCAACAACGACGACCCCATCCATGGCTACGAGAACGGCTTCGACAAAATGACCAACGGCGATGACAACCGCATCTCTACGCCCAAAAAGGGCGAGCTTTTCCACCCTGCCCCCAGCCTTGTAGACGACCTGCTGAGCGAACTCAACATCTCTGAAATCCAGAAGCTCAAGCAACAGCTCGTGCAGGTAATGCCAACCCTGGCCTGTCACCAGAACCAGCATTGCACCATAGCTCAGTTGTAGAGCAGGAAGCAGCTGAAGTTGGCCTGTCATTAAAAGGCAATATTGCAGCATACAGGCTCTGTTCTTGTGCAGGCAGTAGACAATATAGGCCTGTCATCACGAGACAATATTAAACCAAAAGTAATCTGTCCTGCCGCATTACCTCTTTTAGCCTTACCCATGAGATTACTTTGTTTAGAGTTTGATTTGTTCAAATCATATTTTTCATTATTCATATTTTGAACTGCTGTACATTTTGCAGAACAGCGTATTTACTCATTTTGTTGAAAACGAATGACGTTTCTTGTTGTGTTCATGTTGCCAAGTATGTAGAAAGACTAAGGCTAATATAAATATTTGTCAGTGTTTTTACTCATTAACATTGATCTTAAATTGAGCAAAATTGATCTCAGATCAAAAACAAACCCATAGAGCTCCCCTTTACTCAGTAATGTGTCTTCTACATGACGAATGCTCTGTTCTGATTGGCTGACAGCTGCACTCATTAAATCCTATTAGTGGAACGGGCCTATCTCCCCAGTCCTGCCCACTTTTGGCACAGTGAACTGTCAGCCCTGCCATCTGTCAGGAAATCAGCCCCTCAACTTTGACCTGCTGAGGCCATCTCCAAGGAAACCAGGGTGCTTTCTGTGCTAGTTGGCAGATCTCTGTTAGCGCTACTCTTGCATCTGAAAGAATGCATTAAAAGCATGTTAAGGACGTTTCTCACTCTGTCCAAGCACTATGAACCACTGCCTGTCAAATCGGCAGCACCATCAGCACAGTGGTAACCCGAGTCTCGTCTTTCAGTTGCACTCTGAAAGCCTTTTCTCAAAGAGCTATCGATCCAGCAGCAGCCGATCAATGCTGGGTTTCATCACAGAGCATCTGAGGCTAGTGGATCTTGCATCGCTGCCTTTGTGAGAGTGTGGTGGCTCAGTCAGGGAGGACATGGTGGTGTCCTGAGATGTTGCCTGACTTGCCTCATGCATATTTGGGTCATGTCAGTCTTTGTTAGTGTAGCGTAGAACAAGAGCTGCCTTCGAGTGGTCTTTATTTGGCTCATGGTATCATTAAATATCATCACATCAAATACTAAGCAATGACACTGAAGATGATGTGGGACCATGATGTTCGGTGTTACAGTCCTGAACCAAGCTGGGAAGCTTACTTTGACAAAATATGACACTGTACAACAACATGCAATGTCATTTTTGGTCTGTTATATAGAAACATTAAATAAATCCAGGCTTATGATGCCTCTTGTCGAGGGGTCGTATTTCCCCCTTGTTGAATAATGAATGAAGGTGAGTGAGGATTTTGCGACTCAGGAATAAAACATGACCTGTTCTAAAATAACACCATGCTGAACCTCTGATACGGTAACCCAAGACTCCACCACACAGCGCTTTGTCTGTGTGTAAAGGAGAGTAGAAAAATAGATTTTTGATCGTTTATCTTTAGACCTACTGGACGAAACACAACTGTATGTTGGATCAGGACTCAAAAGCTGTATTTAAATCAAATGAAGTGAAATTTGAACACTTGTGGGCTGAGACAACCTTGCCAACAGTGACCTTGGATATACAGAGCCAGGTCTCACTCTCGGAGAGATGATAACCTGGTAGTAACCAAGTCTGACTCCATATTCATGTGGAACACTCGCTTTCACAAACCAGATAAATCTTGATGGATTGACTTTCATACTGAAGCTCTGCATATGTTCAGCCTGTATTTACAAGCTGTTTATAGGATTTTGTGCAAGAAATTAATACTTAAGCTATTTTATGTTGCCATCAGTTACCATACATCGATATACCATAAAATATACCATAGTTATATATCTATACAACTGTATGGTTTTACCCCTAATGTCAGTGTTACGTAAGCTCTACCCAACGTCTGACCACAGCATTGTGTATAACCTTACAGCAAACCCTTTTAGAGATCTGCTGTACATGTTTCATCAACCCTAAAGAGGGAGGTTAGAGGACATTGGTGTCGTATAAGTGGAGTTAAGCCGTTTCTGACTCCTGGCGACCATGTGGACAATATTCTCCAGAACATCCTGTCAATACCAAATACACGAATGTGGCTCTTCTGTTCTGTATGTGACCGTGTCTTGTTGTTGCCTGTCAGGTGGAGAGGGAGAAGGTGACGCTGCTGTCCACACTGCAAGATTCACAGAAGCTGCTGGAACAGGCAAATGGCGCTCTGTCAGAGGAGCACGAGAAGGTCAGCCGTCTCACCGAGAACCTCAACGCCATGCGCAAGCTTCAGGCCAGCAAGGAGCGTCAGTCAGCCCTGGACAACGAGAAAGAGCGCGACAGCCACGAGGACGGAGACTACTACGAAGTGGACATCAACGGCCCTGAGATCCTGGAGTGCAAGTACAAGGTGAGAGAAGGACATAGATTAGGTTATATTAATATCTTATATACATAATTTAATACTTTAAAATATCATTTTATCTTCCTGATCCACTGTAGATGCTCTTAACTTGCATTCAGCTAAATATCTGTTGAATCAGCTGTACACCTAATATTAAGCCTAACTCTAACCTAAGTTGTAACTCAAAGCCCTGACCTTGGTACCAAACGTTAAACCTAACTTTGACATTGTTGATGTCCAGCTGGGTTTCACATATACAGCTTACACCAGGACTGCCTGTACTGAGTTTCAGAGCACTTACACTACCAGTCACTTTCAGTCACTACTCAGGTTATTATATTAATAACTTCATTAACGTATATATGTCTTAACTTTAACATGTTCATTAATAACAGTAATAAAAGTACAATATGAATTATAATTCTTAAAACTGGACATCAAGTGTTTGGACGTTGTTTCCTTTAAATATTGAATTTAAAAAGATTTGTTATCAATATGATCAACAATATTCATTTATTGGGAATGTGTAGTATGTCAGGAACTTTGTCCCCTTATTTCATTGCTAGTGATTTTATAAAGAGTCCTGTACAGTTATTGTAAAATTATCCTCTACCGTGGGTTTATCATTCTAGACACATTTAGAAAGTTTGAGAACTTCTGAAGTTGTTCAGTATAAGCATCATATTAGAAAGCATTTTTACCTGCAACAGAGTTGGTTGATTTTGAATTGTGTGAAAGGTGCTGTGTGTTATTGGACTATGTGGTAGTGCAGGAGAAGAGCTACTGAAAAGAGTAAAAGGAAGGTTTGCTCTTTTGAAATTCCAGGTTGCTGTGTCTGAGGTTGGTCACCTGAAGGAGGAGCTGAAGACCTTGAAAGCTGAGTATTCCACCTGTCAGTCGCAGTATGAAGAAGACCGTGGTCGTCTGGAGAACCAGGTAGTTTCCCTGCGCTCTCAGCTGAGCTCCTTGGAACACAGTAGCCGGGGAGAACGGGAGCAGCTGGCACGGCTTGAGAAGGAGCTGCGGCAGGCCAGCGAAGTGGCAGGCGAGTCACAGGGCAGCCTTAGTGTGGCCCAAGACGAGCTGGCCACCTTCAGCGAGGAGCTTGCCAACCTCTACCATCATGTCTGCATGTGCAACAACGAGACACCAAACCGCGTCATGCTCGATTTCTACCGCGAGGGCAAAGCCAATCCAACCGGCCGCAGCAGCCCTGAAGGTCGTGGGCGTCGTTCACCTATCCTGCTCACCCGTGGCCTCTTCCCCACCCCTGAAGGAGAGTCCCCATCTCCATCCTCCTCCTCCCTGCCGTCTCCAGTGGCTGACCCACGCAAGGAGCCAATGAACATCTACAACCTGGTGGCCATCATCCGTGACCAGATCCGGCACCTGCAACTGGCTGTGGACCGTACCACCGAGCTGTCCCGCCAGCGCGTAGCCTCCATGGAACTGGGCCCTGGAGCCGACAGGGACCAGGAAGCCAGCCTGGAGGAGATCCTCAAGCTCAAGTCCCTCCTCAGCACCAAGAGGGAGCAGATTGCCACCCTGCGAACCGTCCTAAAGGCCAACAAGCAGGTCAGTGTTGGATTTACATAGGTTTTCCCCTCTACTTCAAATAAAGCCAATAAGCCATAATTCATGTGCTGTGTAAAGTTATAGTAGAGCTACAAATCTAATGTTGGCAATGAGTTATGCAAATGTACACGCCCTAACTAGCATTGTGCAAATTGTATACCTAAATCAGTGATTCACTTTAAACCATAGACAGTTATGAAGTAACATAATGTAATCCACAAAATATGGACTAAACTACTGACAAAATTCAACATGACTGCTTTTAGACAAACTATAATAAAAGCAGTTTATTAATAATGTACAAATTTTTTACCAAATTAGCTAACAATCAATTATTGTCTGTTATTTATTTATTTGTTTGTTTAATTTTTGCATACCCAAATTCCACACTGTGTGGGCTATGTGAACACGAAGTACACTGGTACCAGCACTCATTTCATGGAGTGCAATACTAATAATATGATTAGCTTTTCAAAGGTCCAAACTAAACTAAATTTAAATTGTCTATTTTAATAACTCAAATTAAATCATCGGCTATATCAAAAGTATAAGTGCTGTTTAAATGCAGCTGGCTGTCTATTACAATGAGTCATGCATAATTGTGGCACCAGCTTTCAAATATAGCACGAGTGCTTTTCCCTGCCTCACATTATAAAAAAAAAAAAAGGAAACAATCTGCAGATTCTGACCTTAGTTAGGGTAATCCTGTAAATGAATGAAGCATAGAAACCTTAGCAAAATGCTAACAGTGTGAGTAACGCAGTAACGAAGAGAAGTCTTCAGTCTGAGCACCTACCAAGACTTGTGTGGTCTTGTACAGACTGAATCCGGAGGGTAAATTGGAAATGAAAAACACAGAGCAGTAAAAACGTAGAACACCTGTTGGAGCAGATGCAGTCTGGTTAGCAGACATCGCAGGATCACAGCGTCTCTGTTGCTGACAGCTGACCCCCGCATGCTTTATATTGTATAAAGATGAAAGCTTAAAAGAACTTGCAGGCCAGGGTAGGTGGCTGGGTGTCTGTGTCTCCAGCTCTTTGAAGGTGCTCAGTGACCTCCCACCGTTCCAACACACCGAACGCGCGTTGTCTGGAGCCATGATGTAAAACCAGAAAAACACTTTTAATGCTACATAGGCACCATAACATCCCAGACTCAACTCAAACAAGCTCATGCTGCTGTCCAGTAAAACTACGATTACATATCAATAACTCATTTTGTTCTTGTTTACTGTGAAAAAATAAAGAATTCTCCAGATGATTTGCACGTCATCTGGTTTTCCCATAACAGTACAGTTTGCTTATTCCTCTCTTTATTAGACCGCTGAGGTAGCACTGGCCAATCTGAAGAGCAAGTATGAGAACGAAAAGGCCATGGTGACGGAGACCATGATGAAGCTACGCAACGAGCTCAAAGCCCTGAAGGAGGACGCTGCCACCTTCTCCTCCCTCAGAGCCATGTTTGCCACACGGTATGGAGCTCACAAACGCTTACTCACGTTTACAACCGCAGCCACACTGACACATGTCTGTTCACATGTAGCACAAGGAAGACCTGCACGTTTCCAATCTTATATGACATTGTTGTAGGGGTGAGCAAAATGGCAAAGTTATAATGATACTTAAAAGCTGTTATATAATACACATCATAGTGTTTAGACAGATATACAGTAGCAAGCCACATTTAAGATGTGTGTACTCTTTTTAATGAAACTTGCAGCTGGTCAGTGTTTTTTAAGTGATAAAACATAACATAAACATTACAATTTATAACAGTAGTGATTACATACCATAATATTGCCTACCTCTAGTTTATTAAGTAATTTTAGCAATAAAAAAACACACAAGAGCACAGCTGAGACTTTGTAATACGTGTTGTATAAAAATAAAGAGAAGGGTATAGCATCTTATGAAAGCAAATTGAACTCACAAAACTATTGCAGTATTAGGCTAATTAGCAGTATTAGGCGAGATGTTTCTTTGTTCAGCCAGTCTGTAAAGGGTTCACAGCCCATCTTGTTTGCTGAACTGTTTCTGTGTTCTGGCTATTTCCAATGTGTTTAGTTCTTCAGCAGGACTAGAACGTTTCTAACCAGTTCAGTTTGTGTCATTGGAAAATCCTGTTGTTGTATCGAGTGAGAAGAGTAAACACGGTTCTCCCTGTAACTGACAGCGGTGAAGTTGGGTGCCCAATAACACAGCCACAGAACAATACAGCAGTTCCTTTCATAGAGTACAGCTCAGTCTGCAAAGCAGGCGAAGTGGAAGGCGAGTTACTAGAACTGGTGCTAAAGTTAATCCATAGTCAAGGAGCATCAACAAGCAGGCCATATGGTAAAGGATATGACCATGTAGCATGTAATCATGAAAGACTGTGTATCCAGAGACAGATTAGGATTACGTAGTGGACTAAAAAGGGGAGAAAACACCAATGCCGTGGTCATTTACCCTAAGGCCAGGCCTAATCCAGGCCCAGAAGGAGTCCAGTGTTTGTTTTGCTTTGCTTTGAATGTGGGTCATTTGGGGATGTACCAAGGGAACGGGATAAAGGACTTTTCAATTGACCTTGAAAGTTCTGCTCTACTTGAGTGGACTTGTAAGTAAATCAAGCACAGGCCTGTCCAGTGCTAACCTAAAGCCGTAGCACTGTGTTTCTATTGGTAGTTGGTTTCATTTCGGAACAGCAAGGTGTTAAATCAGCGGGAAATGAGCACACAGTTCTGTAGTAGGCTACGTGAACCTCTTAAAGGCCTGTACGTTGGCATACACTACAGTTTCTTACTCTCATAAGTCTTAGAATTGACTAGGCCTTGGTTGATAGTGATATAATCTAATAGGATCTTGATATATCTAATTTTTCTAAATATTTTGATGTCATAGAAATTGCCATTAAACGAATTACTAAGCAATTAATGAAGTTATTGACAAAACAAGTTATTCCCATATGTCAAAATAATTGATCTTTTACACAGGGGATGGTGTGATACTGTAGATTAATTCACCATTCATTGTGCCCAACTACTGGAGTTCTAGGGTGGAATATGCTCTGTGCGTCGAGGTGGCTGTTGTGCCTGTATTTAAAGCCAACTCTCTTCAGAATTTAGAGTGAAAAATGACTGTTCTCAGGGTTAGGGGGGCGGGGGGACACAAGTGAAACATGTCTCAGCTCTCGTTTGACAGCTGAAATGGGACATTTTATACACCCACTCTGGACCTTTGTAAGATCCTGTTTACCTATTTATCATGGTTATTTTCCACATGGTTACTATGTACTAGTCATGTACTTTTACAGTCACAGGCCTGGTTTCAGTATTAATAATAGTTTTGCTATGAGCCAAGACTGTGTGATGAATGGTGGCCGGATGGTACGTTATCTCTAGACACAGTCACCTATTTTGAATGCTGTCGCTATGACAACCAGCATCCTCAGAATCTGATATCGCTGTGGACCCCGGAGACTCAGTGACTGCTATTGTTAACCATTATCAGTTTGACAGTGTGTGTGTGAGAGGTAGAGGGCTCTTTCCTGGAGTGTTGTGTGTTATCAGTTAAGCAGACAAGGACAGAGGTGCACACTCAGTTTAGAAAGGAAGTGTCTATTTTGGTTAGTGATATAAGACACACACACACACACACACACGCACACACACACACACACACACACACGTTAGAAGCTTGGCTATAAGCTTGTTTATGACACTTTATTTGAAGGTAGGAGGGCAGTAACAATTGTGTTGGGAGATTTTGTCATCTGGTAACTGAGAAAGCGTTGGGATTCCAAGGCATTGTAAGCAGTTGTGGGAGAGAGTTTCTGCCTCTGGATGTGTATTTTGAGCTTATTAATATTGCACACTTCTACATGGACAGAAAAACAAATCCACATAGCAAAGAAAAAGAACAGAAATGTAGTAATTCCCTTTTAAGGCATCCTCTAATAAGAACTCCCACTGATTTTAATGGCCTATTACTATTTTATGTACTCAGTTTAACACGAATGGGGACGACTCCTTCTGGTGTTCTCCGTTCCTGCAGAGTTTAATTTAGTTCTGCATCTAACATGCTGCCCCCTCTCTTTACTTACACGAATACATCTGATCCTGCCAATCAAGGATTTCTGTAGAAATGAGCTAGCTGGAGCAGGTGTGGCAGATTGCATTTGGAACTAGATAGACTCTGCAGGAAAGCAGATCTCCAACACCAGGGTTGCTGTCTACTGCTGTACAGGGTGTGTTATTTTTACTAAGAACTTTCCAGTGTCATGGCATTATCATAGTGGTTCATAAAGGCTTCATAAGAGCAAATTAGATACTTGCTTTATTTAAGAGCCACAGAAAATATAGATAGCACTCTAATAACAGTATCATTTTCAAGACATTTTAAGACAATATAACTGAGTATAACAGAGTGGTGTTAGACGCTCACCCTCTATTATGTCCTTGACATACAGAAATGTATGGAGCTTGTCAAACGTTAACGCGTTATGTCATTTTACCCCAGGAAGTGTTACGGCACAAACTAATGACAGCAAAAACTTGAACTTGACTTTCGCTTGACCTTGGTGTTGTGACAACTTGACACTAAAGTTGACAAAAGCAGCTAAGGATTCAAAAAAAGAATTAAAGTGGATTTTTCATGCAGGTTTATTTCAGTTGTCATGAAAGGCTTTTGTAGATTCATGCAGAGTGCTGTGTTTAGTACAGCCACACATTAAAGAACATTTGTAGCTAAGAATCAGTTCTGTGAAAGATTTTGATGACCTGAAAACTGAACTGATCATATTACATACATGTACATTTATACATATAATGTCTTGTGGATTTTTCTATATTACTAGTTTAAGAACATCTGACGTGTTATGAATGGAACAGACATCCGTCACAGTTTAGGGGCTCTTAGGTAAATACAATGTACTGTATTTTACTTTATAATACATCCTACATGAGAGCTGTTTATCAACTGCTGCTGTTAAACATGGTAGTCAGTGCATCGTGAAGCCCTCTGTTAGTAGCCCCTTAAATAAAAAATAATTTATATAGACACTAATTAACCGCTTCTAGGCCATAATCATATCAACTCTCGTTTACAGACATGTGCACACCCCAAACACACTTCTCCACATGACCTCTCAGGCATTTTTACAGCTTAGGTTTCTCATAAAGAGCCTCATGTCAAAACAATGAATGGCAAGATCTCTGATTGGCTGGTTTTTGCATATGAAAGCTTTATATAGGCCCAATAAAGGAGGGGCCCGGTATTACTATGCTAATGAGCGGATTTTCAGACAGCAGGCAGAGCTCAATTTCCCACCGTCCCATTGCGTACATTCTCAACGACATGTTCTGTTCTGGAATCAGTTCTTGCTGCTACTCTGGTGATAGAGAGTCAGTAAGTGCTGATAGAAGACCAGTGGACGCTGCTGTGAGGATGCTGAGCTGGTTTTATTAAAAGGGTTTTATCATGCTAATAATTCTGTAGCACTGCAGAAGAACTGAAAGGAGAATGAAGATATGGAGCTTTGGTGTGGTTCTTGTTCTATGCAGTATTTAAAGAGCACTAGAGATTTTAGAGGGGTGAGATAGGGAGGAAGCTGCATTCCCTTCTCTTTTTCAGACTTGCCTGGACATGTCTAGCCCCCAAAATGGAAGAGAGCATTTTTTTTCTTTTTGTCTTTTTTCTCTCTATTTTCCCCCCCTAATGACGGTTCTAATAATATTACATTAATGTAAATATAGTATTGTACTATTGTTAGATCAGATTATTAAGATATGCTGCAGCTTGGCCATATTAGGATGACATAAAGTAAGATCTTGTAGACACACAGGACGCTGTCCTATGGAAGGAATTTAGCTAGCTGACAGGAAACTATTCAACTATACTGGCTGCCATGGTCAGTTAAAAGCAAAGGGAAATCTAAATTAGTACATTAGCTAGAACCGATAGCCTTCTACATAATCTAAATCATTTTCTGCTCAGTGGTTGATGTGGAACCACTGGCGTGTTTAGGTGACCATAAGAAGCCACACGTGGGTTTCGTCAGACTCCTCGATCAGGTCTGTGGCAGGTTAAGGTACTTGTGTGCCTCAGTGTTTAGTACTTACTGCTATATACAGTAGTAAGCTGAATGAGAAGGCACGGTGATGCCTGATTGATGTGTACCTCCCATTGGCTGTTTACACTGACAGTACAACTACTTAACACTGACATAAGGGGGAACTTTTAAACTCATGGTGACCACATGAGCGTTTACATTCTGGACTACTTCGAGCCTGTTTGAATGGCAATCAACCAGAAATCCTTCTCCTTTTCTTATTGTCATTCTTTCTTTCCATCTCTTCTTTCTGCTGTGTCTTCATATCTCGACCGTGCCACTTTTCCCTTGTTGCCGGTGAACAGCTGAGGGGTCTGTGTGCATTTAAATCCCTTGTAGACGTGCAGCTCCTTTCACTAGAGCTGAATGTGGAACCGTGCCTCACAATACCAGCCCCACCCACCCCCTTGGTGCCGCACTATGTATATATCTCTCTACCACTTTCTCACACGCGCACACACACACACGCACAAAGACAACCCCCTCCTGCCTCTGCACCTTCCACTTTTCCCGGGAAAAGTCTGCCCACCCCCATAGGAACTCTAGCATCTTTTGAACGAAGGGTTCCCAAGGGAACACTGAGGCTAATGGAGCTTCACTGATCTCTATTGTCAGTCTATGTGCCTGTATGGCCAGGACGACTAACACACACCCCCTCACACACACTCATGCTGATGCTCATTTTCATTCACAAACACACACACAAACAAGAGAGGGTGTGTGTTTGGGTCGTCTAGACCAAGGCTGGGTCAAAGTTCATCCCCGTGGGAAATGGCTGTAAGGCAGTCAATAAAAGTCTGCATTGGCAGTGGCAGGCATGCGCACCAATAGCCAGTAAGTGCAGGCCTTGAACAACATGATTCAATATACGTGAATACTATTGGCTCATAAGGCGTTCCCTGACCTCTCTTCCAGATGTTATTGCTTAGATCCTCCATGTTCGTTGGCTTTTGTATCTTCTCATGATTACCTACCATAGTCACATTCATAGTCTCAACTAAGTCATGCACATGAATTATAGCATAACATATTTCAGAAAACAATAATACATATGTATTAATGTCCCAGATCTACCCAGAGCTGCCTGCATGCTCTATCAGAGATGTACCAGCACTGAGTTTTTTCAGTGCCTTGGATTGTTACTAAGAGCTTAGGCAGCTCAACTGAACATATCATCCACCCTTCCTTGGATCAAGATCCTAACGCTACTGCTGCTACTCAAGAAATGCTTAACGCATTTCAGGCAAACTTAACAAGCACAAGGCAAGCTCTGCTGACCTTTCCACCAACCCTACACATCCCGTTCATCATCCCTGCTGTGAAGGCGCCTGATGTGGTGTTGAACTTGATCTTTGTTTTCGCAGCTGTAGACCATATGACATGACGTAAGAAAATGAGCCTGAGGTTTAATGTTAAAAGTCCTGAACTCTGCCTGAAACCTGATATATCGTCGACCCCTGTAGTATGACCTCTAGGATCTGATCACTGGCCGTTTTGGTAGAAACATCTTGTAGGTCCCACCTAACTAGTGTACAGTTACTGTAGCTCTACATCTGTGAGGTAATACAGTTTGTGTTGAGGGCATTTTATCTAGCTCTTAGTCTACATCGGTTTCTGATCTGCCACTGGATGTGTATGAATGATTGACCACTCTCCACCTAGAATAAAGGTTGCTGTGCTTATTACACTTGCAGCAGCACCACATACACTGCTGCATTGCTGCCGTGTCAACCTACTACCCCAATGAAACCTGGTCAGAAGCAGCCATGGTGTTACGAAACAGACCATTGATGATTGTAGGTCTGTAGCTCATACAGTACACAGTGGACCACCTAATGAGGCCAGTAAGTACAAATGCAAGCTAGGAGTTTTAATATAGTGGATGATCAGCGTACAGAATGTATTCTGATAACCAGGTTCAGTCTGAACACCGAATCTGAAACAAATCAAAATAATAGGCTGTCCTTTGTGTACCAGTGTACCCTGGCTGTTCCATCATGCTCCCTGCCTCTACATGTCCGCTGCCTTAGATCCTTTATCCAGTAAATAACTTCAGAACTGCTAGGGGCAAGTGGGTGTGTGGAGGCTTTGATGCTCTGTCTTGGGCAGTTGGTAAAGAGTAGGTTACATGTTTTGTCAAGCAGAGCTCAAAGCGAAGGAGTAATGGTTTAGCATAATTACCAAGGTGTGGTATATCACAGAGGAGCCCAGGGATAGAAGGAATCGGGGTGGGGGGGGAAGGACAGGCAACTGTGAATTCAAGGTCCTACATCATGAAAGCGTTGGAATATTTCTTCCTTTTTGTACCAGAAAGGGTAGCACTGCCTGAACTCTGCTACATAACTGACATACGCATATTGAGACGGATGTCAGATGCTGTCATAAGTAGATATGACAGATTCTGTCAGTACTGGCAAGTTAACTTTACCACATTCGTCATGGCTCATGGCACACGTAGAGGCAGGGAGTGGCTAGTTACATACAACATACTGATGGATGTGTAGTCTGCTTTTTAAAATCATAATACTGGAGTATATTAGGAGGTCAAGTCTTCTTCTACTTCAGTTCCATTTTTGTCATTCATATTGTAGTACCTTCCTCTTTCCTATGTTTCATTTCAGTATGTTTTGTTGGTGGCAGCATCAGCTTTTATTGGTGGTAACATCTTCAGCCTTGTGACTGGATACGCTTTTGACTTTAGAGATATAAGGTTTAGTTTTATAGCAAAAGTGCCAAAATGAGAAGAATGGATCCTAAAAATCTGCGGTTCCTGTGTTGATAGATGACAGTTCAGTAAGCCACACAGTATTGAAGTAGTTCTGACCTAATACTTGTGTACTTCTACCTGTGCTTGATTTCTTTCCTCGAGAATGTGCTTTTATTTCAGGAATTGTTTTATGAATTCAGGCTGGTGTACCTGCCTTTGGTCATATGCTGATTTAAGGGTACTCATGTTAGTCTTTATGATCTAATGGAATCTGTTATGACAGTCACCTAGACATGAGGCTGTCCTTATTAGTGGACATAATCCGTGGCGACAGCATGTGTCAGCATATGACATCTTCTATGACACATTAATAGCATGGTTGTGTCAACGCCATTTCGCAAGCTTCAAGTGGTACCCAAAAAAGGCTGAAGCACTATGACATCATTCCTAAAGCTTCAAGATGTGTTGTTCACTCTACTGTCCATACAGTCCGTACTAAACTGTGGACACAGTCAGCACATTGACATACATCCTTTCTCTTCAGCCTGCCGCTGTTTAGCCTTGCATATCAGCCCAGCCTGCTTTTTGAGGTGTAATATAGAACAGCCAATCAGAAAAGAGTAATAGCTATTACTATTCCTATATGACCTTCAAACACAATCTACATACTGGTACCAGCCAGGAAGACCTCTTGGAGAGAATGTGAGCTGGAGAAGGAGAACAGGTTGAAGTGTCACCACTGCTTATGAATCTGTATCATGCTTAACCTTTCCATTCTTCCCTTTAAAATTCAGACTGCATATATTAGCATAGCATGTTTGCTAAAGGGGGGTGAAGATCACAGGATTAGACTCTGTTTTACAGTGTGTGGTTGGGAGTGGGGGGGCTTGTGTGCACTTGTGAGTTCAGATGATGTTTTTTATTAGAAGCGATGTGACTATAATGCTACTGACACAATTAACAGCAAGAACGAATCATGGTTGAGCTCAACAAGCAGAGTGTTTACACCTCAGGAGTGCCATCTAGTGGTGTGACTATCACCAGTGCTAAACAGAGCTGAGCTTTGAATAAATGTAAAATTCAGGTCAGTGCAGTTATTAAAATATTTCCATCGTATTGGATCGCAATAGAGGGCCTTTTCATTCTGGTTTTTTTTTTTTTTTTTTGGACATTACAATATGGTTTCTCAATGGCTGTGTGGTATTTCATTATGACAGCAGTGTTTTACACTTCCAATATGTAATTAGAATTGTAATTAGAATCACATACAAATACACACGCATGCTCATTTATTCATTAAATCAGGAATATAATTAAAAGCGACCCGTTTAGTGCAGGCAGTGGGCTGGGGTGGTCAGCATTAGCTTGGGTTTGGAGGCTTTAGGTGACCTTTCTGCTGACTTTAAATTAAAAGAGCAGCACAGATTCACCATCTTCTGCCCGACACCACAATGTGGTGAATCATACCTAATGTGACCCGGGGCATTAACAAGCAGGGTTAGAAGTGGGTGAGTTTTGATTTCAGATTGACTTTAATGGTTTCCAGAGCCCTCTGCTGGACAATAACTGAAGGTGCAGCTGCACTGGGTGGCAGTACTAATCAAGCCATTTGACTTTTTATAAAGAATTTAGAGAGAATGTTGAAGTGTTATGATGGGCACCTTGAAAGACTACGAAGGGGCAGAGAAAACAAATTTGGATTTGAAAGTCTGTCTGTTTTATGTAATGTACAGTTTCTTGATCTTGGGGCTGCAAAATAAACTATGCCAGCCACCTTTAAACCTCACTTGAGATTCTGCAGTA
Organism: Prochilodus magdalenae; assembly: GCA_024036415.1. Lineage (NCBI taxonomy): Eukaryota > Metazoa > Chordata > Actinopteri > Characiformes > Prochilodontidae > Prochilodus > Prochilodus magdalenae. The sequence continues at coordinate 395,109 of JAMWET010002706.1, read as the reverse complement.
GTTTAAATGGTTCAGTGTTCCAGCTGCTTCCTAAGTGAGATGTGTTGATTTATAGAGATGTACAGAAAGCAGCTTAAAGCATGTTAATAAAAAACACTTTACAGTTGTATAAAAAGTAGAATTGCCTCTGGGTTAGAGGAGATGGGGCAGGACAGAATCCATATGTTAATGATGGTAGTCTATGCATGATCATAACGTTGATGCATGCTATGCAACTACTAAGGACCTTCCAGTAGTGTGTGGGTGGGTGTAGAGTTTATAGGGGCGAGGGGGGCCGGAGCCTGTGCTCACTGGGCAGAAGGCAATTCCATGACAAACACTTGCATGAAAGAAAAATAACTTCTCATCTCTTTTCTCAACAGCTGCGACGAGTACGTCACTCAGCTAGATGAGATGCAGAGGCAGCTGGCAGCAGCCGAGGACGAGAAGAAGACTCTAAACTCTCTCCTCCGCATGGCCATCCAGCAGAAGCTGGCCCTCACGCAGCGCCTGGAGGACCTCGAGTTCGACCACGAGCAGTCCCGCCGCGGCGGAGCCGGCCGCACCAAGTCGTCCCGAGCCAAGACCGCCCAGAACCCCGGCCAACAGTCCCATGTAAGTCCGACCCTCACGGCCACTTGTGGGGGTCGCGGTGAGCCCAACAGCCTTCTGGGAACGCCCGTGGTGTTCTGCAGCGAGAAGTACAAGATCTACTGCGACTAAAAGCTTCTGCCGTTCGTGTGTGTGTGTCAGTGTACAAAGCCCCACTCACATGCGCTCTCTCGCTCGCTCTTTTGCTGACCTGTACGGTGTGTGTGTCTATTAGGGCTGTGTGTGGTTATGCCTACCATTGTACTAGTAGCTATGCGAATGAAGATGGCTAATATGGTAGCGCTGGCTTAAAGCTGCCAAACGCCTTTTTTGTTTTCTTACACAGAGGGCAGTTTGTTTCCTTCTGTACTCATGGTGCTGTATCTTAAGTGGCAGCTTCGTATCCGAACGTGTGTGCGTGCGTGTTTCCTGACCTGACCGCTAGTCGTGCTAGTCAGAGCTAGCCACGAGGGCGTTGTGTCGTGGTTGTGCCGTAAACCTAGCTGCCCTCCGCAACTCAGTAGACTTCCTTTCTACCTGCTCTCTCTCTCTAATCTGTCCCTTCTGCCCTCTCTGTCCTTCCCTCTCTCTCCTGCCTCGGAGAACCTGAACCCGGCAACCCGTTGTCCAATCAGGTGGCTAATGTTTACATTGTAAAATAAACTCATGAATATGCAAATTCCCCCCTCTCCTCTTACAGTTAGGGGGAAACACAAGTATTTTTGATACGAATCGAAGCGAAACGATACGAAACTTACACAAAAGACGGGTTTGCCGGCAAATTTAGGACGACTTCAGTCCTGTCTCGCTCTAGCGGAGGTGGGCGGGAGGGGGTGTTTTGTTTTTTGGGGGGGGTTGTGGTCTTTTTCGCAGAATGGCAAACTCTTTGCCAAAGATTCCGATCATATTTTCTGGCACTTGCATGCGACTGCTAGCGGATTCTTGCCTGCGAAAAAACTCGCCTCCCGTCTTTCTTAGAATGTTCCAGCATCTCTGGTTCCGTCTCCATACCGAGCACATCCGAAACAGGGCTCTACGTGCTAAAGAAGAGGGACGTTTCTCACCATGGATCTGTACCCCGAAACATGGACGAGGTCCTTAATAGCCATAACACTGGGAAATAAAGAAGGAAGGGGACGACAAAAAAAACCCTTTCCCTTAAATTCAAGTGCACTTCTAGCTAGGGGACTCAGGTTCCATTCTTTGCCGCACAAAAAGGCAGATTGAAAGAAAACAAGGGAAAAAACGGAAATCGTGTAATTGGTGATGGTCCAACTGATCCAAATAAGAGCACAACACGGAAAGTGAAATGAAAACGAGTTAAACGACAGCAGACATCACCATGGAAAAGTGCCTGTCTCCTGACTTCTATCAGCATCAGTTCATTTTCTCACTGTAAAGCCCTGTCCTTTGTATCTGAAAGCTAGTGCTTGTTCCTTTCCGTCCCCCCTCCACTTCCATTTCTGCTAGAAGTGAGCTGTAAGGTTTATGTGTGCGCGTGCGTCATTGACCCCAATCATGTCTAACGTCTTTCTCTTCTCCTTGCTTCTCCTGCCACCTCTCTTCTTGTAGATTGTCAGCAGCTTGCTCCCCATGCCTCATCACTCTCCCTTTAAATAACGACAGGTAACGTTCCCACCACGTTGTCGTTTACCTCCTCTCGAGTAATGTACTGAGGAAACGGAGGGCGGCGTTTATCACGCGTATTCACGATAAACGGGCCAGGCGTCTCATTTCCAAGACGTCCCGTGGAACCTGTGGAAGGAGAGCCCGTCTCATTTCGTCTAACGAGAAAAAGCTTTAACGTTGCAAGCTAATGCTAGGCTAGATTAGAAGAAAACACGGAGGGTGGGGCTTGTAGTAAACTAATACTCTTGTGGATGATGACGGTGATGATAATGCTGTTGATAAAACTGACTTAGCTTTATTACACTACAAGCAGGGTTGAGGACAGACGAGGAAATCACTGTTATTTTTTTAATCCCCAAATTTCGGGAACGTATAATCACAAGACCCTATTCAGGTGAAGGCCGAGCTTCCTCCTAGCCAGAGGAAGCGCGAACCTCAGTCCTCAACTCTGCTTCTTTTGCCTGTGCTGCATATAAGCCCTTGTTAGGCCTTTAGATAACGTACTGTATTAAACAGACACAAAGCTATCGCTCTCATCTTTCTCTCTCACACTCACACTCACACACATGCACACCTTCACTCACATGCACATGTACACAGCTTGGATCTGACCACTCTTTTTCTGTTCCTTCATTCATCCTGTTAGCAACAGAAGGCTAAAGACTGAGTGTTAGATCTTTCAGAAAGGTTGTCAGACAAGGAGAGGTTACGTCTGATGAATTGACGCTGGTGGTGGGGGGAGGGAAGGCGCCCCAAGTTCTAAAGAAGTTTGGGCTGAATTTGTGAACTGTATTTAGGATATAGCTTTGTACATGTTGTCATTTTTTTTGTTTATTTGTTTGTTTGTTTGTTTTTTCTCTCGCTGAGAGGACATTGACTCAGTTGGCTTCTTCCGTCATACCATAGATAACTGATAAAATGTGTCACACTTCGTTAGTAGTGTTCTGAACTAACAATGTTTCACTGTGTAAAGTCAATGTCCACTCTTCTGAGTCCACTCTCCTTTCTCACTGGTTGGCACCACACAAGATGCATGCAATAACACGTGCCCAGTGTTATCAACTTGCATGGCACTCGGAAGCTCCCGAGGGTGGAGCTTTAACAAGGAAATGGGCGGGGTTTTGATTCTTGTGAGCTAACCTCTTTCTGCGCCTGCTGTTTTCTCGAGTCCTACTCGACACAAAACCAACTACGTCTGGTTTCTGGTGACTAACCTGCTCTCAAACTAATGACGGCCTTTTCCTTATTTTCGGAATTTCCAGATTAACGCGCTGCCAGCATGCCTCTGATTTGCACATCTTAAAATCGGCTAAATTTAACAGTAATGCTAATTTCTTTTATTTCTTTGTTGTTTCCATTTTGCAGTAACGTTCAGCCCCCCCACCCCAGTTGAGCTGGGAAGTCGACATTCCATCACTGCCGACAAATTCGGTCTGCCATAAAGTTTTAGCCCAATGGAAGCCACTGGAAAAATGATTTCTGGATAGCCAGTTTACCTTCGGTATATAGCTTAGGTTTGATGAGTAATGAGTTTTCATGTTTCATCACTTTTTTTTTGGAGGTTGGATGTCTATGCTCACATGGAATGGAAAACTCCGCCCATTGGAATTGTGATTGGCTATCCTAAATCGTTTAACACACACTACTACACAAACAGTTGTCCAGTTTATTTTCTTTTTGTTTGTTTTATTTTGTTTAACCTGTGCACTTTTAATATAGGAGTATATCGCTTTATTATTAATCTAGGGAAGGTTTGTAGTGCTTTGGTTTGTGAGTCAGTTCAAGTATACCGTATACTACACATATACACTGATAGTAATAGATTTTACTCATATATTTATATATACACTCTGTATACGAAGAACAGAGATCAAACTCACTCACTTATCCAAATCTACTCGCATTGCAAACCAGTCCTGTCGTATTCTGTGAAATGAATCCACAAGCGTTCATCCTTTATATTTTGTTCTAATGATCATTTGATGATGTTTTAATTGTATTTGTCTACGTTTGTTCTACTGCCATATTCTGAAACAAAATCCCGGGTGGTCAGATGCTGGGCTTTTTTGTCTATTTATTATTCTTAGGAATAGTTCAAAGTGAACGTGGAGAAACTTGACGACGTTCTGGCTTATCACGGTAAAGCAGGCTTCGGGAAAAGCAAAACGAGCGAGGGAAAAAATTTCTGCGTGGGTTTTGTTTTTCTTCCTGCCCTCCTTTACTCAAGCTTTCTAGGGATCGCTGACTTCACGAATTCTCTGCGAGCGTAATCGAATCAATTCCAAATTGGAATGGTCTCATTCTCTCTTTGTTTATCGTGCCAAGTCTCGGTACACCGTTTTTACGTTTGATACGAAAAGGAAACAAAAAAAAGGATCGATATTGGATAGAATGCAAAAGGAGTCGTCGCGGTGGGTGCTGATCCCACTTTCACGCCCTCCGTTTGATTTTGTTACTTGTTTTTTTTTGTTGTTTTTTTTGTTTGGTTGTTTTTTTTTTCCTCTTCGTTCCGACCAGTAGTGCCTTTCGTTATTTCAAGAGAGAATTCTAGTCTAGCTTTTAGTTCACGTAGTTTATGTTGCCCTCTCCTGAAGGTAAGGCCATTGACAAAGCATTTCTTCCTTCAGAGGACGCTTAGAAGCAGCAATAAGTGCAAAAGACATGCGGTCGGTTTTTGCGAGCGTGTGTTTTGTTAGTATAAGACATTAGGCGAATAAAAACGTCAAGGTTGCGGTGAATTCTTGAGATCAGCGATCCCATTAGCAAATTCAGGGGTTTTAGCAAAAGGTCTTTTTTTAATCAAGTGGTGGGAATCCGAATCTTTTTGCCTCATAAGGAACAAAAAAAAAGAGAGATACCACACATCCGTGTGGCGTTTTTGCTGATGGAGACTGGTGTGTATCTATAGTTTTTGTTTGGTGAAGGTAACGTGGTATCGATAGTATTGTTGACAAAAACGTGTGAACGCGAGTCCTCTTTTTGTCCATTTTAAGTCTCACTTTATTTGTTTTTCTGTTTTTGTTTGTTTTTTATGCTTTTTTTTTTACATAATCTTTATATGCATTGTGATTTCAGGAAACAGAAAACATATTTTGCATCAACAAGCTTAAACAGTGCCATGAGAGTCACAACTGGTTTGTTGAGGCGTAAACGTAATTAGCACATTTGGGACAAAGAAAAAAAAAAAGAAGAAGAAATTGAAGTGCAATTCAGAATGCTGATTTACACGGAGAACGAGGTTTTCTGTTTGCTGGAAGCGATAGCGTTGTGATATTCAACTAGCTGTGCAAAATTGACATGGTCATATTGTGTTCCAGTATTGATCCGCGAGGAGAGTTTGATACCTTTATACGAAATAATGACTTCATCCATATGTTGGTATTTATTTGAAACGTCTTGCAGTACTGTACTCTTTATCAATAACGTGCATTATGATTAGTGGCAAAGAAAAAAAAACAGAAAAAACTCAAATTCAATGTCATATGCATGTTTTACTTCAGTCATGGAAACTTTTACACAGAACTGAAAACAAACGTAGAACTTTAAAGAGGTTAGGTAAGAAAATGAGGTTTAAAAAAAGGTAAAATGGATAAAAAGGACACGTGTTTAGCTATTAAATGATGTATTACTGCTGAACTAACCCAGGAAAAGTGTTGATTTGTTTTCTGTACAGGGTTACCCGGTCTGTGTAAAGGTAGTCATGCTGGTTAAAATCAATAAATGGGACTAAAACGTCAAAATGTGTCAAATGGGTTTTCATTGGTGTGTGCCCTGTTTCCTGCTCTCAGTGTGCTGAAATGATTGGTGGATATCAGTGTCCATTAGCAAAGCACTCCAGATTCTTGGCTTCATGACAACTGGGAGCTTGGAATTTCCCAACTCAGAATCTTCTGCTTCCCATGGAAAGTGTTCCTGAAGCTTCAGATGTTTGAGGTCCGGGGAAACAAATGGATACACACAATAAGCTGCCTTATTTGTCTGCTGGGTGTGTAGGAAAGGCTCCTACAAGCGTTAACAGTGGAATTAAAGAGATTTTGGTTTAGTGTGTGTGTTAATGTGTGTGTGTGTTAATGTGTGTGTGGGTGTGTGTGACGCTGAGATTAATTGTTTTGAGTTTAATGACATATTTGACTTTAATTTTAGACTTTATTTCTAGGGCTTTGACTGGCCCTATATTATTTTATTAAAGAGAATGAACAGTTAATTTTTCCCCACAAGCATTTCTTTTTATTGGTGCTGAGAAAATTGTGTGAAGGTGTGACTTTTAATCAAAAATCTTGCTCAGATGGTTTTAACCTTAACAGGGTATGTACACCCAAATAGCATATCATACACAAACAAGCCTGTTTAAAAAACGTATCAACACATACTAACTACTCAGAGAAGTCAGAGCTCTGACTTTCCATGTGGGAATTAAGAGTTTGAGGGGAAGTTCAAATGGACCACTCATCCTTAGAAGTCAGAAACATCCCAGTTCCCACTTGGTTGTGAATAAAGCATTCAATTCCGAGCTGGACAAAAGGGGGTTTCCCAGCTGTGGATGGTAAGCTCATCATTACAGACGCATATTTACATAATGGAACAATAAAAGCCCTGAAAAGTGAAATACATAGGAGCAAGAAATGGGACACATTTCAGAACTTCTCATCGCAGTCAGGATTTAGGTTGGGTATTTATATGCTCACTTTGTAAATGTTTATTAGTATCAGCAAAAAATTCTGCTGATTGGACCAATAAGTTTAAAATTCTCAAGTTATTTTTGAATATGCAGTTATTAGAGCTGAACAGGCTGAACTGATACTTGAACAGGACACATCTGAATACGGCATATAGCATAATTACCATGACAGTAAACACTGATATTACGAGAATATGCCAGTCACTAATAATTTTATACTTTATAACTATCAGTTGCAGAAAACAGTAATCTAACGTGTTCTTTTATTGTTTTAGTAAGATTATCGTTGATGCACATAAAAATGGAAACATAACTATGCACAGTCTTAATGCACAGGTTCCAAAATACATTTCAAACCGCAATAGATCAGTTATAGGCCTCGTACAGAAACTTTGAGAAAGCTTTATTGGCTGAGCCAGTCTTCCCTGGCCGTACATTTCATTCTATGCAGTAACCTGTTTATGCCAGGTAAACAAACCCGTCATCCTCATAGCGACCTCAAACAGAACTGATGAAAAGCAAAACCACCACCCAGAGCTGCTAAGACGACCTCACCGCTGCAGCGTGTGTGGGGTATTCCTGCTGTTTATTTGAGTTTCAGAAATGTGACAGTGACATGTAAGGCTGCAGAGTTTCATTCCAAAATGCTTGTTATCCTTTTGTGGCATGTAATGACTTTCTGAAAAGAACAGCAGGTGATGTAAGATGGAAAACGATTTTTATTTCTCTAATAAGTGATGTTAATCATAATATAGCACAGATTTCAAATAATTAGAAAAATCATTCAGTTATTGGAGTCTGTTATTACACTCATCATTAACAGAGTAGCTGCACCCAGGAGGAAGTGTGTGACTGCAGTGCTATTGGGAAGGAGGTTAAAGGTTACCGGGAATGATAAATGATGATACATTTAGACTGATTTGGGGAATATTTATTGAGCTACACATACAGCAGTAGTGTCCCTCAGTCTGGTGTTGGGCAGTCATGCATGACATGCCAGACATCACAGCATGGAGTAGAGGTTCCTAGTGGTGTCCTGTGATAGTCCCAAGCAGCTCCAATATTCAACAACAAGCCGTTCATCTTGGTGCCGACCACACTGTCTCCACCAAGACAAAAGTGGGACTTGTCACTGAAGATGACCCATTGCCATTCTGAGTCACTCCATAACAGTCTGGCATGACACCAGTGCGGTCCTTGGCGACGTTGACATGATGTTAGGGGCAGTCGTTGTGTAGCTGTCTACCACTGGTTCTGGCACTAACTGGATGACTCATGGAGGACATCACTGCTCACTGAATGTCTGCAATCATGGCTGTTGGGTCAGTTGGGTACAGCGATAGGCCCGTCTTTGCTTTTGTGCAGGCTAGAATCATTCTCATGTCTCACAATGACAAACCCACCCACCAAGTTTCATTCCTGTCGGTTGATTCCTTCTGGGTGCAGCTATTTGTATCAGTCCACATTATTTTCCTTAAAGTCAGAACTGATGACAAACTGTGTATACCAGTAAGGCCCTGGTTTAAACCTCATTCTGATATTCCTGGTGGCTAGTGCAGTGTCGTGGCTGAAAAGGCCTGAGAATAACGTGCTTACTAACGCACAGTATTTCATAACCAGGGCTGTGCAGTATGCACTTATTATGCACAGATATATACAGACTCGACCTAACCCTGACCCACTGTTCCCTCCTCCATGCTCTGCTTATTTGAAGCTACAAGCTGCTGCCAAAAATGCAGAGGTGTTTACTTCCTTCATCCTCCCGGTTCTGCCTTATCTATGAGAGCTGCTTCGAGTTCTTTTGTACCCTGTTAGGTTATTTTGTGTCAAATAAAAGCAAAAATAATTACTATGGGTCTGTTTGAGAGCGGGGAACCGTGTTAACCTCACTTACCCAGCACTCCAGCTCTCTTTTACCCAGCACGTCTATTTAAGCACTTATCTATGACCTCAGGAAATCACTGTTGACATACCACTGATTAAGCAGTGCGTGAAGTCTCAGCATTATCAAACATGCTGCCGGAGAATAAACTGTATCAGGTCAGCGTTTCAAATGCGCTCTGCCCATCACGAGGTTATGATTCCAGAATTAATGAACTGGTTGGTGCAGAGATTTGAACCGGGTCACTGGGACTCATTGCTAAAGGATCCCCGGCCATGGGAGAGTTGAAATGAGCTGGGCTGTGTCTTTGAATGTGGATGATTTGGATATCCTCTTATAAGACATAGGAGAATGAGAGTTTTGCACGGTGTAAGTTAACTTGAGTCAGATCATTAGTAGAGGAGGATCTTCATAATAAAAGGGTTACGATGCGAACAGAGTCAGCGTGCAGCTAAACTTGCTGATTCAGAAGAACTCACAGGGGTGATGATGGGAACCAGATGTCCCAAAAGTTCAATGCTTCTGAAAGCTGCTTCACAGAAAGCTTTTACACATCAAATGAACTTCTTGATCCCTCAGTGACTGTTGTAGGATAGTTTTGAGATGAGGTTTGCACTCTGTTCAAGTCAAAGGCGTAGCGTGCAGGCTGCTCTAAGACAAAATAGTACTGTAAATGTTCCATTCTGGAGAAACTTACTGAGTAGGTCTATGAATTTAGAACCATCGAAAAGAGAAGAGAGAAATTTCTCCTCCACATTTAACCCATCCATGCAGCTGTACACCCACATACACAGGGTGCCATGAGCATACCTGTCCAGAGCAGTGGGCAGCCCTGTCCATGGTGCCCGGGGAGCAGTTAGGGGTTGGGTACCTTGCTCAAGAGCACTTCAGTCATTGATTGCACTTTGATTGAACGATTGCAAGTCTGGTTCCCCTGTCCTCCAGCCCATGACTGCCACTGGTTGAAGCCAGAGGTGCAGTGCAGTGGTCTCCAATCCACCTCCTGGAGATTCTCCTTCTGCAGAAAGAGTTCTAAATTTAGATTTGTTGGACCACAGTGCACTTTTCCACTTCCACTTGTTTACATATAGGTTTCTACTTCTTGCATGGTCGAGTTTTTACTTACCTCAGGTTCTGACTCGATCCCCACCTTCACCTCTGAAAGAATGAAAGTCAGTCATGTAGCTTGAAAATGTTCTTAAAAATAGTTTCAACATTTTAAAGTATTGGGTTTAAATGATTGGCATATAAGCAAATGCGCTGATATAAAAGTGTGTGGGAAGAAAGTACAGCAAACTATTAATTATAGGTGTTAAATGCATTGATGAATAGTGCAATGTTAGGAAGTTG
>JAMWET010002706.1:367500-380000 GCA_024036415.1 Prochilodus magdalenae | reverse complement strand
AGTTGTCTACATTTGATGTCAATAATTTGACCCTTCTAAAACACACTAACATCTTTTCCATGACCACAGGATCCAGCTTTCCTTGTGGTCGTTTAAAAAATGTGAACCTACTCGCTGCGCCCCTTGGGACTAAAATATTTGTTGCCAGCTGAAACATATTAATCAAAGCTGTAACTATTCAATAAATGGAGATTGTGTAGTAGATCTTTCACTCACATACTCAAAAAGTCTCTTTGAAAACTCATTAAAAGTCCTGGCAGATTCATCAGCTCCGGAAAGGGGTTCAAAGCACAACCCATGTTTTAAAGTGCTCTTCTGCATATATTCAATTACTTATTTCCACCAGGGAGTTCTCCAAATTCCCAAGCCTTGCAAAATCCAGCTTCCAGAGGGTAAGATGTTAGCAAATTCATTCAGACTGCTTTTACAATCATCATCAAATAATTTGGTTGAACCCAGATGTAGGTGTCCAACTGCAATGCTTTTTGGAAGGAAGATAAACATTACCAGAAACAATGAATGACGATAAATTTAGACTGATATGATATGCAATATTTATTGAGCTACACATTCAGAAGTAGTGTCTTTCAATATGGTTCGGACCGCCATGTAATGCAACATGTCAGATGTCTCTACATGGAGTTGTAAAGATTCCTAAGGGTGTCCTGTAATAATCCATCCCATGCAGCTTGAATATTCTCATCCTGTTCCTGCAGATTTTGTGGTTGGGTGGAGGTGGAGTGACACCTTGCCAAAGGTGGGCCGTGTCACGCTTGGTAAAAAACGTTCATCTTGGTGCTGACCACGTGCCTCCACACATATTCATGGGTCATCTCCACCAAGACAAAAGCAGGACTCATCACTGAAGATGACCTTCTGCCATTCTGAGTCACTCCATGAGAGTCTGGGACCACACCATTGCAGTCTTTGGTGACGCTGACGAGTCATTAAAGGCAGTTGTTGTGACGGTCTGCAAGCATGTAGTCCTGTGTCGTCCTGCTGTCTGCCAATAGGGTTGGCACTAACAGGATGACTCATGGAGGGTATTTACTGCTCGCTGAATGTCTGCATCTGTGGCTGTTGGGTCAGTCAGATACTTGCTTGTGCCATGAGCGCACCCAAGCGTGAAACTTGAATCGTCTGCATGTCTACCGAATCCAAACCTACCCACCAAGTTTAATTTCTGCTGGTTGATTCCTTCTGGGTGCAGTTATTTGTGCAACTGTTTTTTTTATGATGAGTGTATATGAAATTTTAGTTGTTAGAGAACATACTACTGCTCACAGTAGTAGTGATAGGAACCAGAGGTCTGAAGATATTAATGCCTCTGAACAGAGACGTTAGAAAGTAGGAGGAGATGGTTTAAGGGTTTAAAAATTAACTTGAAAGCCTGTAACACCTAATATGGCTGTAGTTTATGGAGAAAGATTCTGACCTCAATTAACCAGGTAAAGTTCAAACACATACATTCCTGTAACCAGAACAGGTTTTCTTTTTATCCAGTTCGGTGTCTCTCTTGCCATACAGCACTGTACATGAATTCAGTTTAAATAACATGTTCTAACTAAGCCAACCTCTCAATCTCAAAACACAGCGGCTCAGATGTAATATCTTTCTGTTGGTCGTTTAAAGCATTGAACTCTTCAGAGGTCTGATGCCTATCACCACCACAGATTTGGTAACTTTCTTTGGAGCAGAGCGTTTCACAACAATCCACTCTGAATGACTTTGTTTACATCTCAATGAGTGAATCTGTGGAATTCTCCTTAAAGGCTGGCACTGTGCAGCTACAGCAATGCACAGCTCAATAAAAAAACTTTCAACAGCAATACAACTGTTCACTTGTGCCTACAGGGGACCGGACGACTTCATGCTGGAGAAAAATGGACGGTCCATTCACTGTAACAGCATGGGCTACAGCAGCTCCTCACAACTCTATAAAGAGAGAGATGAAGGGAGGACAGAGGAGGCAGACACAAGCCAAGACCTTCGCTTCAGTGTGAATACAGATTACATCCTTAGATCTGCTGAGCGTATTCACTGTAGCTCCCCCATACGCCCAATCCCAAAGAGCTTTTAATCACTTTACACATTCAAACAAGCAAAGGCAAAAGGCCTGCTGAAGATCTCATCTTACAGAAATGCTAAATATCCCGTGTTTAAAGCATGTGCCACATTAAAAGACTGTTAAAAATCACAAGGCTGACCTCACCTTGAGAGAGGAAAATCGAAAAACACTGCTAACATGGAATGATACTGGCCTTGGCTCATGATGGTGAAAAGCTTTATGAGCTGATCTAGAAGGTCGATTTGGTACAGTCTTATTGAACCTGGCCGTAAAGGAAGAATCCCATCAGTTATTCAATTCTATTTCTATGCAACAAAGTCAGGCAGTCATTCTTAGATTATTGCTTACTGGTTCTAAACCACATTTAGGGATGGTTTGAAATGGGATACTAATCTGATTTGTACAGATGCATCTCTGGATGAACAGACCATTTAAATCCGCATTCACAATCGTTTGCATCCTTTACAATGTGACAAACAAGGACAACATCAAAACCCAGAGTGAAGATAGTAATGGCTACGTAGTTTCTGTAATTGCCACAGCAGGCCATGCAGATAGGCTGACTATATCTGGACACACAAATCTGATCCAAACAAATTACAGTGTGGATAATCATTTCAGAAGATCTGATTTAAGGAAAGTAGTCTGAACAAAGCCTAAACACATCTGTAAAAATCCAACTGGACTTGTGTTTAAACCACCTCCAAACGTGGTTTGGATCCAATTAGCAAAAATGGAAATTTTTATCTGTCCAGACTATTACAACTTAATCTGGATAGGATTTGGACTGGCAGTCCAACCAAAGCCCAATGTCTCAGGCATCAGGACATGTATTCGTAATCACTGTATGTAATATCTTTCTGTGATATATTTCCGGCGCCTACTTCCTATTACCACCACTGAACCTACAGCAGCGCAGTTCATTTCAAACCCCTCTGAGTGATTTTCTTTCCATCCTAATTAATTATGCAAGACTTTTTTTCCCTGGAATAAAGAAGAATCAGAATGCAGCACCAGCACTCTGATAATACTCCGCCCCTTTAGACAGATGGTGTCAGACAGAGCTCACATAAACACATGGCAACTGGCCAGATGAGAAGTTATTAACCAGGCTATTATTGTTTGGTGCATTAGGCGACATGTGTGAGGCACGTGGGCACCATGCTGGCCATAAGAGGCTAATGAGGCGTAACTGAATAGACACAGCCCCTCCACCCACTGTTCCATAGAAAGCTGGAGGGAGGGGGGTCTCACACACTTTCCTGTTGATATTTGATAAGTGTCTATTAGAAAAGTGGTAAAGGTAAAAACATATAGGATTTGGGGCTCCAGGCTCTGTACCTGGAGGGACATACTATAAGTGGGGCATGTTATTGTGATGAGTCCACATAGTAAACCTTATTTATGGTCAGAGGAGTAATGCTGAATCAGGCAGCTGTATCAAAACTTATCTTGTAGTGTGCATGTCTCACAATATTCTGACTTTTTAAACATACTGTAAGAAGTGAAACAGGGCAGATGTTAATCTGAATTAAGGAACACACCACTTTTCTCCGTCACCTTCCCAGTGCAGATTCCGTAGAGTACTCACTCATCAACAGAAAGAATAGTTGCACAATAGCTGCACCCAGAAGGAATCAACCAACAGGAATGAAACTTGGTGGGTAGATTTGACATTATGAGACATGAGAATGATTATAGTTTCACATTCTGCCGTGCATGTGGTGTAAGCAAGAATGGGCCTTAACGCTAGACCTGACTAACCCAACATTTAGTGAGTAGTGATACCCTCCATAAGCTATCCTGTTAGTGCCAACACCATTGGCAGCCGGCTGCACAACACAAGACTACATGCCCACAGACTGTTACGATAAGTGGAGACGACCGATGTGTGTGGAGGCACCGTGGTCAGCCAAGATGAATGGTTTGTTGTCACAGATCACACGTCCAGAAGGCCTGGTGTCACTCCATCTCCATCTCTACCACACAATCTGAAGGAATTGTAGTCCATCTGATTCTAAGTATACTTTGTTACCCCATTCTTCAGTAGTCAAGACTCCCACAGGACCACCATTGTCACTGACGTGGTGCTGGTGTGAGTGGATCAGACACAGCAGTGCTGCTGGAGTGTTTAAACACTGTGTCCACTCACTGTCCACACTATTAGACACTCCTACCTCGCTGGACCACCTTGATTAAACAAGAGCTTGTTTGGTCATCCTCGAGGCTTTCGTCAGTGGTCACAGGACGCTGCCCAAAGGATGCTGTTGCCTGTATAGTTTTGGCTGGTGGACGATTCCCAGTCCAGCAGTGACACTGAGGTAGCAACAGTGCTGTGTCTGATCCACTCACACCAGCCTATCACACACTAACACACCAGCACCAGGTCTGCAGTGCTGAGAATGATCCATCACCCCATAATACCTGCTCTGTGGTGGTCCTATGGGGGTCCTGACCAATGAAGAACAAGTTATGCAGAGAATTAGAATCAGTCTGTAGTTGTAGAGCTACAAAGTGCATCTATATGGCAAGTGGAACTGATAAAACAGAGAACGAGTGTTAGTACAAGGAGGTGTACCTAATAAAGTGCTCAGAGACTTTAAGTTCCCATGCGGTAGCAGTTCATATTTCTCCTTCTGTCTGGAGAGTCAGCTGTTCAGTTTTAACATGTTTAAATTCTGAAAGTTACACATTGAAACTGAGTGAACACTCAAGCCTAACCACTCAGAGAAAGAGAGAGAGAGAGAGAGAGAGAGAGAGAGAGAGAGAGAGAGAGAGAGAGAGAGAGTCAGACAGAGAGAAAGAGAGAGTGTGAGACAGAGAAAGAGAGAGAGAGAGAGTGAGACACAGAGAGGGAGAGGGAGAGAGAGAGAGAGGGAGAGGTAAAAGAAGTGGGAGGGATACAGTGACTGAGTGGGGAAAAAAAAAAAAAAAAAAACTCCAGCAGTAGTTCTCTACAGGAAACCGGACGGAGGGAGCCGGGGGAAGAGGGGACGAGTGAACGGATCGATGCCCAAATGAAAGAAGGAATAACTCGGTGCAGTCTGCAAACGGAGAGGCAGCAGCGGCCGTGACCCAGTTTAGAGAACTGTCTGGAAACCGGAGCCGCAGCTTCTGCACCTCGACCAGCAGCAGCAGATGGACAGCAGAAGCTGCTCGGTGTGAGGAGGAGGGAAACTCGCTACAGAGAGAGAAAGAAAGACACTGTACACAGAACCAGACTACAACCAGGTTCAGAGACCCGACCAGCCACAATGCAGGGAATCCCAGCGACCGGTGAGTGACTTACACTGAAACTGCTAGTCACACGCAGTTAGCTGTGTGTGTAGCCGAACTTCACCCAGCAGAGACTCTCAGCCTGGAGTCAGACAGGCTAATACTTAACTCGACGAAGATAACCGCGTGAAAGTCTGAGGCGAAGTTGAGGAGCCGTCCTCCCCTCTCTACTCCCCACTGCTCCTCTCTATGTGGAGTCAGTGGGGTAAAAGGCTGTGAGGCATTAGTGCGCGCGCGCCAGTGTTTGTGCTACAGTTGGAGATGCAGTATCTCCAGAGTCCGCTCCTTTCTCTGAGTTACTCTAAAGCTCGGTTCTTTAACTCCGCTATGAAAGGCAGCTTTGTCACTGACCAGAGAGAAGTTTCAGGAGCCGTGAAACCAGTAGAGAGAAGTGCGGCCACGGCGGTAAAACTCTTCTTTCACAACTCGTTTAACCCGAATTCACGTCTGAAATTCCGGAGTGACAGCAGCTCGAGGCTGCAGGGGCTCTTTACGTCAGCGTGCTGACGCGCCACGCTCGCTTTATTGTCCTCAGAAACGCCGGCGCGGTTTAGCACCAGAGCGGATCTCCAGCTCGCTCTCGGTGAAAGGCAGCTTTGTGCTCCATCTCCTCTCTGAATCTCTTCCCAAATAGCTCCGGCCCGCGTGAGGGACACAGGGATGACGTCAGGAGTCAAGTCCATGACTGTAGTGACGTTGATGGCGCCGTTACGACCTAGAGCTGTATACTGCATAATATACACTCATCGTCAAAAGAACATTGACATGAATAATAGCACCCAGATAGAATCAGCCGTCAGGAATGAAACTTGGTGGATAGGTTTGACATCGGAAGACATTAGAATGATTCAGGTTTGGCCGCGCATGTGACATAAGCAGGGATGGGTCTTATACCTGTAGCTGACTGACCCAACAGCCACGATTGTGGACGCTCAGCGAGCAGTGATGCCCTTCATGAGTGATCATGTTAGTGCCAGCACCATTGGCAGATGGCTGTACATTGCAGCACTATATGCACGCAGGCTGCTACGACAGCTGCCCTTAACATTACATCAAAGTTGCCAAAGACCACATGTGTCTTGACCAATGTTGTCATGACAGTCTGTCGTGGAGTGACTCAGAATGGCAGCAGGTCATCTTTATTAAGCACTCCCGCTTTTGTCTTGGTTGAGATGTCCAACAAAGTAATGTGTGGAGGCACCATCTGCAGGAACTGTGTGAGAATATTCAAGCTGCATGGGATGGATTATCTCAGGACACCATTAGTAACCTCTACAACTGCATCCCTTTCCATCTGTTTACCATCACATAAAAGCTGGATAATGGTTTTAGTTTAGTGGAAGAATAGGCTAGTAGTGCTAAATACACAGCTGTCAATCAAGCTGCTCATTAGCCATGCCCACCCAGTTCTCCAATAAGTAGTTTCCAATAAGCCATGTTTTATTATATTTCTGTCTCATATTTAATTCAATCTCTGCTGGATGTTTGAACGTGGCTCCTGGTACATCCCATTTTTATTGGTGTAATGTCTTATACCGTTTACACACAACCCAGGTCTAGCTTTTTGCTTGTGGCGAGAGTGGAAACATGTGCAAAATGCTACTGGGACAAATTTATGTTTGTGAAAATGCAGCCAAGCAGGCTTGTTTCTTTATGCAGTCAGCATTTCATCATGCGTGGCCAAGAGAAATGGAATTTGTACATTCAGACTGTGCCTTTAACATACGGTGGCGGTCTGAGGGAAGACTGATTGTGGGAACTTGGGTGAAGTTCTGGGCGGCTTCTGCTTGCAGTTAGAAGACCGGACTCCCCATTAAACCTGTAGTAGAACTGATGTAGGATGGAGGACCATGAGGTGGTGGTGGGAGCTGCAAGAACTTTGTCACAGGTATAGATATACAGGGTTTATCAGTTAATTCAAAAGGTTCATTACTCCCTTTTGAAACTACAGATGTACAGACAATAGAATGAGTGGCCCTATTCAATTCTAGTAGAACAGTAATGTGTTCTTCTGGTTTCTAGTCAATCAGTGAAATGCACCCAACCATACTGGTACAGTAGTGTCACTATAATAAGCTATTTAAGTGGAGCCCCAGTCTAGGCAGATTAATAATGCCTAACCAAATCATGAAGTGAGCAAAGTCATTCGAAGTTAGCTTTGAACTGCACCATTTTAAAGAAAGGTGAATCCGAATTGGCCACGCAAATAGCTTGTTGGAACCAGAAGTCTGAGGAGTCTAATGACTGTGAAAGTGGCCAGAAGGATGTTGCATAAATATCCATGTGGAACGATACATGCAGAACATAAGGCAAAGTAGTTCCCAAAGAACTAGTTAACACACACACACACACACACACACACACACACACACACACACACACACACACACATATTATTATACAGTGGCACCCAGTAGGAATCTACCGACCGGAATGAAACTTGGTGGGTAGGTTTGACGTGGGACATGTTAGACATGCAAATGATTAAAGTTTGTTAATACCTATATCGCTGTTCCTGATGAACCCAACAGCCACAGATCCAGAAACTGGTGAAATTCCTCTAATAATACAGAATTTCAGCAGCTGCTATACCTCCAACAGGGACTGAACTTGGTGTTGGCAAATGTAAAGTGATTTGGACTGAATAGCTGGACAGCTGGACAGATTTTTCTTTCCCTGCGTGGGGTTTCAGAGTGGAACTCTTGACTTGTACTGAGCTACACTTATTTAGGGCTTTTCCCATGGGAAGCATCGTTTCCTCATGCCATCATTAACTGTTTGAGTTTACATTTGACCAGGAAGTGATCGGTAGGCATTGAGGAAAAACAATGGAGTGAGCAGTCTCAATCTCTGTCTTCTTTCCTGCGCTTTAGTGTGCAGTCCCCCCATTTTCTCGCCCTCTCTCTCTCTCTCTCTCTTTTTCTCTCTGTCTCTCTGTCTCTCTCTCTCTTCTCTCTTCCTCCCCCATGTTCTGCCTGTCTGCTCACAGCAGCAGCTGTTGAATGAGAATGTTTTTCTGATATTATTCTTTGACCATGGGAACAGGCTTTGCTCAAGGACACACTCGCACGCTGTGGGTTTCCCTTAATTTCATAAGAAAGACATTTCTGTAAGGCCTGGGCATGGGCAAACAACTGCTTGGCCAGAATGAATATATCCAGTGTCGCAGTTATTTGCTCAAATGCAAATCTTTTCGGCCACATTGATTACAGTGTTCTGATTTGACACTGGCATACAGGTCTTTTGACTGATGATCTTTATTGGAAGACCTTTGTTGTATTGGTTGTTCACCTTCCCTGAAGTAGATGATTATATATGATTGTAGCCCTATGAAGTAGTAATGCACCGATACCACTTTCTCCCTTCTGACATCTGATTCATAAATATAGACCGATACTGAATTCTGAGTACGATATTTATACTAACTCTGTCTAACTTACAACCTGTAAATTCTAATATTTAAACCATTACATTTTAAATATAGAATGTAAAGATTTTATTTATTTTCTATGTTCTGTGTCACAAATAAAATATGCTCAGCTGGACTGAATGGTATTTGCTTGTTGTTGTATGTTGTGTATTAGATGCTTAAGAAAGCCTATTTTTGTTTATTTACTTTATATATTTAGTATATTCTATTACTAATACCTCCACGAGCACATATAACAGCTAGAATTCGATTTGGCATGAACTGGACAAGTTTCTGAATGTAGGCCACATCAGTGTTCAGCCATTCTTATATCAAAGAAGGGTGTAGTTGGTCCACATTTGGTGGATCCTTTCCCTGGCACAATTCCTGGAGTTTCCTGTAGACTGGGATTTTTTTCACCACTGCTAGTAGATCCGTATGACTGTACTCTTCCATACACCATCAAATCCAGATACTTCCTTCACACTGTAGCCTTTGGCACACCCAATATCAATTACTCCTTTTAGCCAATCATTAACGTCTGCTTTGGGCCCATGTTACACACACTGATTGAGAAATTCACTGCACTGTATCGCCTCTTCTCATGAATCTGTGTATCCCGTCACACACCCTGCAGGTACTAATAGCCCAGTCATCCTTGTGCAGCACCATCCGCAGATGCCTGAAGTTACTGCCACCTTAAACACGCATGGTGACACAGTTTTTGTTCTGTGAGCTTATGTACTAAGAACCATGTTTTACAATTTAACAAGGTAGTTTCAAACAGAGCTGGACAGATAGATAGCTAAAGACCATAATCTCCAGGGGTTTCTTCCCCTTTCTCAATAAGTGTATACACAGCAGCAGATGAGTGATTACTGATAGAATCCTGGCTCAGTTATTCGGATAACGGGCTCCTGTTAGCATGCTCCACACAGCCTGTCTTGATTTTACTGTTCTGTTTTAAAACATAAGGTTATGAAAAACCTCAGATATGTACTATATTGCCCTGGTACACATTGTCTAACAGCAGACTCCAGATATGGTAAAGAGAATACTCGTAATTAGAACTGGTTGTTAAGCCACTGCATGTTTAATTTATGCACTAAAGCCTTATTTTAAAAGAATTATGGAATCAAAAAACCATAGGCTGGTGTTTATTACAGAGTGAGTGAAAACACTTGGTCAGAATCTGAGGTGTGTGAAAATTACGAAACATGTAACTCCAGTTGTACAGGAAAGGCATGACTTCTGATGTGGCCCACTTTGAGAACATAGTCAGTTTTGGGATGTTTGTGATCAGAGATTCCAAGTTTAGAGTTGACTAGCTCTGTATTGGGCCTGTTCTAAGAGAAAAGGTCCTCAAAGTTTGAACCTTGGTAAAATCAGCATGCAGATACCGGAGACAAGAAACCCTGAAGGTCTGCGTGTGAAACCTGTGCACCAAATGTAGTTTTATTATCTGTACTGGCTCAGTGTAGGTTACAAGGTGTTGGTCATGTTGGTCAGACAGCTGTAAATAAACTAGAGATCTGCTCAGGCATGAAGGTAAAACGCCCAAACCTGACATGTTATGCTTGACTTTGAGACCTGATCCTACCAGGCCAGAATAAGACTGGGAAATCTGAAACCTATCCCGAACCTGCTGGAACACGCTTGCATAGATTGTTGCACACATGGTTTTACTGCCCATTGTCACTAAGAAAATGTCGTGCTTAAATACATATCTGTAATATCGTCACTGTCCAGTGAAAAACATGTATCTCCATTTTTGTCCATTTTGACTTTTATACATCATTTAAACACAGCAGCTGCAGTTTACACTGTGTGAAAATTACATGAGGAATGGACCAACAGAAATGGCCCAAAAGTGTTTGGAAAGACCTCTGGTTCCATTGACTTACATTAAAACTGTATGAGGTTTTTGAGCTCTCCTGTAAAGTTGCCGTTTTGGAGATGCTTATTATTCTGTGGACAGCGACGATATACTAACAGTGTTATATCATTACATTTTTGGTGGAATTGCTGACTATGACCGGCATCATCCATCTTTTCTCCTCTACTGTCTACCCTAAGTACGTCATATTCCCTTCTCTAGGAACCAACAGTGCTGGAGTTCCTCATGCAGCTGCTGCTGCTACTGCTGCTGCAGAAATGCTTAACCCATTTCAGGTGAACTTAAGGAAAGATCTGCTGACCTTTTTACCAACCCAGTAGATCACTCTTATCATTCATGTGGAGAGCTCCAAAAGCACAGTAGCCAGAACAGTCCATAATAAAAGCGAAACGTTTTTGGTGCACTGTTGAGCCACATGCTACAAACTATTTGAGGTTTTTGACAGACTTAATCAGTGATGTCAAAAATGGTTTTGCAAAGATGTAGGAGTCTAATCTTGTATGGCTAGAATTAACTGCCTAGGGGTGTGGTAAAGGCTGCAAACAGAGCTGTGATGGACGTTACTGTAGAAACTTACCGGATATATACTGTATTAAAACATGCAGTATACAGTGTGCTAGAACATTTGCACAGGCCACATTTTATGATATTTTTTCCCCAGCAAATAAACAGGAATTGTGCTGTAATTGTAATTTGCAGAAGTGTGTTCTAGGTACAAGATGTGTAGTATATTTTCATCTACAAAGTCGACACATTGTGTCATTCGTTCGTAATAAAGACTGGTACACTTTTCTGCAGCTGTCTGCCTAAATACATTCCAGACTCTCTTGAATACTAAGCATTAAGCAGGACAGGAAAGTAGTACATAGGAGCGTTACGTAGCAAGACAACATGTAGTACGGAAGCAAATATACTTTCTGTTGTATTGCATCATATAGCAAGCTAGTATGCTAATCATGGTGGAGTGATGCAGTGTTAGTCTAGGGTGGCCTCACGCCCGGTTTTAGGCTAGGCGAACCGTCCGCGCAGTACCTGGACGGATGCCTATAGGTCCCCTTTTTGGGATGAACTATTTAAAATGTTCACTGGTAAACAATGTTATGTATGCCATTGGCTTAGGTGCATGTCAAAAGAAATGCCTTGCATTTCATTGGTTTTACAAGGTCATGTGACATCACTCACCTACCGGCTAACCGCAGGTCAGCTCTCTAAATGCTAGCCAATTAGTAAGCTCCTGTCTGACTCACGAATGTCCATTCCAGCCAATTAAGTGAGTAAAGCAATCGTTTCTGTGTTATATAGGTTAGGTTATGATTTTTATTTGGTTCTAGCATTGTGCCCTCTTCATGATGTTCTGTGGGATGTCCTCCTTTTTGGGCTTATAAAAGTGGCCACCCTATGTTAGACTCAATCTCGCTAGCAGTGTCACAATAAAAACGGATATTAGTATGATTATTCAGTATTTCACTCACTGTACTGCAGTACAATTTACTAATTATACGTTCTAATTATACAGACTAATAGTACTTATATAAGTACTAATTATATTTGTTAAATTGTTGCCATGTTGCTCACCATTATTTACAGCCACTATTTAATTTTGCTGTATGAAAAGCTGTTCAGATCGAGCTGATTCCATACTGTATTGAAGTGAATTCTGATTCTAGTTTTGTGTTTTGTTATAACATTAATAAAAAGAGCTTGTTAATATGAAGTTACTGTAAAGGGAAAGCAGTCCTGCTACAATGACAGACTGCCCCTTTGTGTTTCATTCAGTTTGTTGGCAGTGAGTGTTGAACACACACCATTCTGGGTCATCCCTGTTAGCAGGCAGTATATGTCAAACAGCA
>JAMWET010002706.1:292500-365000 GCA_024036415.1 Prochilodus magdalenae | reverse complement strand
GTGTGGTATTATGTATAACTCTGGTGTTAAGTGTAATGGTATGATTCAGTAGCTCCTCAGGACCACCGTCCATGTATATAACTTGTATTAGATAACTTCACTTATAGTGTGGTTCACAGTACAGTAGCAGTGAACCAGTAAAGGCTATAGGTGTAGTTTCATTGTGTAAACTGATGTAGAGTGAATACGTGATTATAAGCTTGTGTCCAACATGGTAAAGTTACCATATAACTCTTGTCTCAAGTTAGAGCAGTTAGTGGTGGTGGAACTGAAGAGGCATTTTTATAGGACCTGCATCCAAGTAGATCCTTCTCTGTAGTCAGTATAGTTGGCCTGTGCTAGACGTACAGTACGTTACGTTAAGCTGCGATCACTTATAGACTGGTTCACCCAGTGGTATATACCTCATACACTGAGTAAAGATCTACTTTGCAGCTGTATTGTCTGTTTTTTACAGGTAGAGCTTAGTACTATTTACTGTGCTCAACCAGTGATAGTATGAAGTATTATAGATTCCTAGCTTAGGCATGTGTGATCTCGCACAGTGCACTTGATCTGGATGATTACTGCACTCTTCCTCTAGTGCAGCACAGCTATACGTACAGTAGGATGCGAACATTGTAAGACTGGCATGAATTATCACTGCATAGTGCTGGTTCAAGCCAGATGCAGTATTATACTCTAAAGCTGATTCTAGCTTGGGCTATCAGTAAAGAGTCGTACTATCTTTTTACTGGTAAATCGTACTTATAGTATGCATATAGCACAAGTACAATCTCAGTATGCACAATTGACATCAAGTTCTGTAGCTATATCAGCTTTCTTAGTTTAGCTGCAGTACTGTAGTCTCTTCTAGTCTGAGATAAGCATTTATTTGTACTCTCTTGATTCATACTATAGCTGCACGTATTTTAGAGCTGTTATGCTCACTCTCTCCTTTAGCTGCAGCTTAGTATGAGTATTATCTCTATCTGCGAGCATTGCTCCCACTTCTTTAGCTGATTACTCTGCTCTCTCTCTAGATGCAGTATTATACTCTCTCTAGCTGCAGCATTGCTCACTCTCTCTTTAGCTGCATTACTGCTCTCTCTCTAGATGCAGCATTATACTCTCTAGCTGCAGCATTGCTCACTCTCTCTTTAGCTGCATTACTGCTCTCTCTCTAGATGCAGTATTATACTCTCTAGCTGAGGCATTGCTCACTCTCTCTTTAGCTGCATTACTGCTCTCTCTCTAGATGCAGCATTATACTCTATCTGCAGCATTGCTCACTTTCTTTAGCTGCATTACTGCTTTCTCTCTAGATGCAGTATTGTAGTCTCTGTCTAGCTGCAGCATTGCTCACTTTCTTTAGCTGCATTACTGCTCTCTCTCTAGATGCAGTATTGTAGTCTCTGTCTAGCTGCAGCATTGCTCACTTTCTTTAGCTGCATTACTGCTCTCTCTCTAGATGCAGTATTGTAGTCTCTCTCTAGCTGCAGCATTGCACACTCTCTCTTTAGCTGCATTACTGCTCTTTCTCTAGATGCAGTATTGTAGTCTCTCTCTAGCTGCAGCATTGCACACTCTCTCTCTTTAGCTGGATTACTTCTCTCTCTCTCTCTAGATGCAGTATTGTAGTCTCTGTCTAGCTGCAGCATTGCACACTCTCTCTCTTTAGCTGCATTACTGCTCTCACTGTCTATATGCAGTATTGTAGTCTCTCTCTAGCTGCAGCATTGCACACTCTCTCTCTTTAGCTGGATTACTTCTCTCTCTCTCTCTAGATGCAGTATTGTAGTCTCTGTCTAGCTGCAGCATTGCACACTCTCTCTCTTTAGCTGCATTACTGCTCTTTCTCTAGATGCAGTATTGTAGTCTCTCTCTAGCTGCAGCATTGCACACTCTCTCTCTTTAGCTGCATTACTGCTCTCTCTCTCTCTAGATGCTGTATTGCAGTCTCTCTATCTGCAGCATTGCACACTCTCTCTCTTTAGCTGCATTACTGCTCTCTCTGTCTATATGCAGTATTGTAGTCTCTCTCTAGCTGCAGCATTGCACACACTCTCTCTCTTTAGCTGCATTACTTCTCTCTCTCTCTCTCTCTCTAGATGCAGAATTGTAGTCTCTCTCTATCTGCAGCATTGCACATACTCTCTCTTTAGCTGCATGACTGCTCTCTCTGTCTAGATGCAGTATTGTAGTCTCTCGCTAGCTGCAGCATTGCATACTCTCTCTCTCTTTAGCTGCATTTCTTCTCTCTCTCTCTCTCTCTCTAGATGCAGAATTGCAGTCTCTCTCTTTTTAGCTGCATTGCTGCCCTTTTTCTAGATGCAGTATTGTATTCGCTCTCTCTCTCTGTAACTCTTTCCAGATGCAGTATTGTACTCTCTGTTAAGCTGCAGCATTGACAACTTTCTTTAGCTGCATAGCTGCACTGTCATTCTCAATCTACAGTGATGGCCTCTGTCTCACTAGCTGCAGGATTGTACTCTCTCTCTTTAGTTGCAGTATTGCACTCTTTCTTTGGCTACAGTATGGTACTCTTTCTCTTTATCCGCAGTATTGTGCTCTCTCTGTAGCTGTAACTATTTTACACTCTCTCTTTTTCACTCTTCGCTTCAGCATGGCGTACTCTCTCCACGTTGACTTCTGTAATGTTGCTCAGAGGGTTGGAGGAGACTCAGCAGAGAGTTCTGCTCCACCACTGTGAGTCGGCCTCTGATCTGTGTGCGTATGTTAGTTTGTGTGTGTGTGTGAGTGAAAAGCCATTTTTGGAAGAATTGTGTTTTTTCCCGTACTGGTCAAACGGAAGGAACAGAAGTCCTTTCCAGCAATGCTGCAACTCGGACTCCCCACCAGGGTGTGTGTGTGTGTGTGTGATGGACAGAGAAAGTGAGAGGAAGACACAGTTATACACTAGCTGATAGTGTTTCACTTCTTGAAAGTGTCACTCAGTACCTTATTCTTTACACCATCTACAAAAGGTCATATGTACAGCTGGAGGAAGAAGACAGAGATCTGCCTCACAATACAAATACTGTCTCCTACTTGAACTCGTCAGACAGAGATCTCACATGCCTGTTTACTGTCACATGCTGTTCAACTGTGTGTCTCCTTTCTTGGTTGTGCAGTTGTTATTATTGTATAAGCCTAAATTTATGACTTTTCAGGACCATATCTCAAATGATATTCCTCAGCTGCTTTTAAGGCGTGTTCATGCTAGAATAGCCTTAAGTTTAACAAAGAATGCGTATTCAGTACTACAGTGGTCATTTGTATGTCTGAGTGAAATTTCTCAGAAAATGAACATCTCATGTGTATGTACTTTTGCGAATGTTTTCGTGGTTGCAGCTTCATTAGCAATTCGTCCAGTATGTGTAAGGGAGGATAAAATTTGAATTGTGATGCTTTCGTCGGGGTTTGGAGGCTATTGGGTTTGCCCGCGAGATACATATCTATTGCGTCCATAACGGTATTCAGTATCGTATGCTTTAGAGTTTCACATAGGTGCGTCGTCCTGCTCAAGAAGTTACGTGGGGGGGGGGGGGGGGGTATTCCTTCTCGACGTTCTTCCCTTTTTCCATGTCAGCTATCGTGCTTCTTAGTCTCTTTATAGGTCTGACTAACGTGCCACTGCGGTATTGCCGAGCTGTGAGTCTTAAATTTGTTCTCATATTCTCTCTCTCGACATATCGTCATTGAGGGAGGAGGTGGGGAAATAAGAATCTCAGGAGTATAAACCTACAGGCCTCTAATCACTCTCTCCAGTTTTCTGCCCAGTTTAATCAGTGCCCCCCACTTACTAGGTCTCCACTAATCACGCAGTCAGAGTCAGGTGAAGTCATAGGAGGGGAGGGGGTATCTTTTCATCTATTGTTACCCTGTTCTACCGCAACGTTTATCGGGACGCTCTCTCTGGGGGGGGGTCTCCACTAATGCGCAGATTCTGTTATGTTGGCGGACAGAAACCTACACTGGCTAGCATTACACTGAATGATGGTGAGAGGCGGGGTCATCCAACTCACCCAGAGAATGCAAGTTATGCCTGCTTAGGCTGCCAGTTAGGGATGACTGTGGCATTGGCAAGGATTGAGCTTACTACCTCCTGAAGTTTAGACAGCTGTGCCGATCGGGAGCTTCAAATGATGGATTTTGATACGGAGGTTTCTGTGTCGCTGTTTATGCTAACTGAGTATACAAGTAAGTATTCATTGCATCCCTAATGTTTGCCTATATAGCCCACCCTTACACTACGCATTCAAATTAGCTCAAACTCACTGGCTAAAGCTATCTTTAGCTAGAAGGACAAAGCAGACATTAGCAAGTTGTTAGTCAGTTTGGTTAACCTGAAAATGTGATGATGAAAACATCTATTTAATTGTCATGCCATTCCCTCTGTAACTGTAAGGCTGGATATCTTTCCAAATAATTATTCAAATAAATGAAAAGTCGATATATTGATTACTGCTTTAGAACAAACAGAGCTGTTAGCCAGCAGGGTGTGAAAAAAGTTGCATTACTTTGTTCACCAGTCTTATTGCTACAAATGCTGCTGGGGCTAGTCAGAGCTGAGACTGAGAGGGATGGTGAAGCAGATGTCTCCGCAATCTAAACATGTCACAGCTTGCTGCCTGTATACTTTATGGGAGCAGCAGGCGTCTTGTCAAATTGGTGTCCAGACAAAAGTCCAACTTCAATGAGACCGGGCTGAGAGGCTTGATGAGAGTTGGCTACTGACAACAGTGGACATGAGAGAGCGCACTTGAGAAACGGTTTTAGGGAGGAGGAGTCTTAATCTTAAATCTTAATATAAAAATACTGGTCATACATTATTTATTGAATAAATACATATATATATATATATATATACATACACACACACACACACACACACACACACACAGTGATGCATCCTGAGTTCATCACTAATGGTATGCAGTACACTTGTTACCATCCCCAATACCTACTCCATACTTGATTTTAAGCAGTGACTCCAGTTTATGCTGACATCATAGCACATAACGTGACATACGCATACTCAATTATGCTTTACAATGCTGTCCAGTCTGTACAACACATGTATATCTTTATATGCACTGTAGTGGGTTAGCTTGTTGGTGTAAAGCAGTCTTTAATGCGAAGACCACTGTATAAGTAATCTTATGTAATTCACTACTTATATAGTGTGCTGCATAGGTGATGAAACTATGGCTTCTACACCCAAACAGTGGACTAAGTGCCAGACAGCATGCTGCACAGCTTTGACTGAATATAAATGGCTTTTGTTTAGACATTAAATGGACTATTTGTGTGTAGAAGTTGTTATATAATGATCTAGGGTGTAGTTTGTTTTTGTTATAAGCTTGGTTGAGGCTTTCCTATTGCTATTGTAGGACCCATAATTAAAACTACTCAGAATCACAACTCAACACTCTGATATCTTGGAGAAGCAGGGAAGAGCACAAAATACACTCATCATCAAAAGGATAGTTGCATAAACAGCTGCATCCAGAAAGACTCCACAGACAGGAATGAAACTTAGTGGGTAGGTTTAATGGTGTGAGAGATGTGAATTATTCAAGTTTCACACTCGCCTGTGTTTGTGACCTAAGCAAGGACGGGCCTTATCACCCAACAGCCATGATTCTGGACATTCAGTGAGCAGTGATGCCCTCTATGAATCATCCTGTTAGTGACAACACCATTGGCAGACGGTTTCACGATGCAGGACTACATGCACATAAACCATTACAACGACCACCGCAATGGTGTCATGCTAGGCTGTCATGGAGTGACTCAGAATGGCAGTGAAACATCTTCAGTGACAAGTCCTGCTTTTGTCTAGGTGGAGACAACCAACAAGACCGTGCGTGGAGGCACTGTGGTCAGAACCGTCAGCAACAGTTTGTTGTCACACATTATGTGTCCAGAAGGCCCGGAGTCACTCCATCTTCACCTCCATTGCAAAATGTGCAGAAACTGTGTGCGATTTCCAAGATGTATGGGATGGATTGTCACAGGACGCTATTAGGAACCCCTACACCTCCATGTTGAGAAATCTGGTATATTGCGTTACATGGCGGCCTGACACCATACTGAGAGACGAAAATTCTGTATGTGAAGCTCAATAAATATTGTCCTTATCAATCTACATTTATCACCATTTATTGTTCCTGGTAACCTTTATCTTCCTTCCCAATAGCACTGCAATCTCACACTTCCTTCTGGGTGCAGCTATCCTTATGAGTGTACACACAGTTACATGCACGGTACAAATCTGGCAAGGCACACAGATCAGGTTGTGACAACATCCTCAAAATGCTCTTCGAATGTTTGCAGGTGAAAAGACATCACTGTGGTCTGCACACAATCAAAAGACACAAAGAAGTAACAAATTAGTTTTTGTTACATTTCCCTGAATGTCCTGAAGTCAGCATTGGACTGCCCTGCGTACAGGAGTCGCAGCAGTAGTGTAGATGTAAGTGATACCGATCTTGCCTGTCAGGCTCACTTCATCCTCGTTTCTTCATCTCTTTGTACTGGCGTGTGATCGCTGAGTCCCGGGGGTGGAGAACATGATCCAGTTAGCTCTGAGGCCAGCTTTGGATCATATTTGTTCGGATTTGGCTCTTATGTTTTCGGAGCTGGAGGGTTTGGCTGTTCTGAGATGTGCTGTTCAAACTCAGTCATGCCCCGCTGGCGTTCGGTGGGCCACAAGCTGTTGGGCGGTAATTTGGACTTTGGGCTCCAGCTCAGAGTGGCCTGGAGGTAGAATGTGAGAGCTGTGCACCTGGGATTTTCAGGTGCGTTGTTTTGTATGTCATTCGCCTTAAGGTGCCACTATTTTTTTTTCTTTCTTCCAGTTGTATCTCAAAGGCATTCTGTGGAAGGAGCACACTGAGGCAATTTTCCCTTTACTGTAGATGTAGTAAATTAGACAAGATATGTTTTACACTGAAGCCACAAGACTACACACATTATCAAAAATAATAGCTGCACCCAGAAGGAAGTGTCTGACTGCAGTGCTATTGGTAAGAAAGATAAAGGATACCAGGAACAATAATTGATGCTAAATTTAGATATGGACAATATTTATTGAGCTACATACAAAAGTAGTGTCTCTCAGTATGGGGTCAGGCTGCCATGTTTGTTAATGTAACATGCCAGATGTCTCGGTATGGAGTTGGAGAGGATCCTAATGGTGCCCTGTGATAACCCATCCCATGCAGCTTGATTATTCTCAGTAGGGGTGGAGGTAAAGTGGCACCAGGCCTTCTGGATGTGTAACATGTGACAACAAACTGTTCATCTTGGCGCTGACCACAGTGTCAGTGTGACTGTGACTGAAAATGACCCGCTGCCATTCTTAGTTACTCTATGACCCCCTGGCGTGACACAGATCTGTAAGCTGTGAGCCGGGTGCATTATCCAGCTGAAAGCGGCCACTGCCATCAGGGAATACCACTGCCCTGAAGGGGTGTTCCTTGCCTCCAGTGATGTTTAGGTTGGTGGCATGTGTCAAACTGATGTATACATGAATGCCCAGATTCAGGGTTTCCCAGCAGAACATTGCCCAGAGCATCGCACTCCCTCCACCAGCCTGTCTTCTGTCCACAGTGCATCCTTGAACTGTCACTTCCCCAGGTAAACATCCATGTCATGTAAAATTTGCTCCAAGGTCCATTTCCGACACTCGCGTTCCTATTGTTGGAACTGTGGCTTTGAACTGTGGATAGAAGTTAGCATAGGCAATTTGACTGCCCTGTGGCAATCACGTTCCTTAGTCAGCAGGGTGCCAAGTGTGTAATGACACATTCGTCCTGTAACCATCAAATTTCGCTATCTTGTGTCACAGTAGCCCTTTTGTCAGTTCAGGCTCGACCGGATAGCCTTTGTTGCCCTTGAACATGAATGAACAGTGCACCCTACACGCCCCCAGTTTGTGGTTCGTTTAGGGGGGGTGCTCACCACTGTTGAACAGGAGAACCCCACAAGCCTTGAGGTTTCACAGATGCTCCGACCCAGCCTTCTGGCCATAACGGTCTGGCCCTTGTCAAAGTCCCTCTGGACTTGATGCTTGCATATTTCTCCCACGTTGCTTACAAGAACGTTTAGCTCACCATCATATATATTCAAGACCTTGACATGCACTGTTGTTGGGAGATAATCAACATTATTCACTCATCTGTGAGTGCTCATAATGCTTGGTCCCATTTGTCTATGTCTCACCAATTAGCAGTGTGCAAATTGCACTCCTAAATCATCACACGTTACCCCATAGTGAGTTCAGTAAGCTCAAATAGACTTGTGGTTTCTCGCATTGAATGGCATACAGTTATTTGTAAAATGTACAGAAGAAATTCAGCCTCCCATTATAGCTGAATTAGCTGCGTCACATACTTTCATCAGAGTATTTTTGCAGTCCGTGGTTTCTAGCTCTTGGTGGGTTTCCAAATAGAAACGACTAGGTCCTAAATCTAAAAAGCCATGTTTGATTCCTGTATATTTTTGCTACGCTGCTGCTGGCCCTGAGAAAGCTGTGAGTTATGGTGAAAGACAGTTATTGATATAGAGGTTGAGGCTACAAGGAGGCATTGGCCTTCAGTATAGTTCCAGAGAAGGAGTCTACCCTCTCAGTGGTTCTTCCTCGTGCTCTTAGAGTACTTTCCCTGCCTTCGGGTTGCTCGTTAGGGCTCCGGATTTCTGTGTAGGTGCTTTGTTACAAAGCTATACATGAATAAAACTGACCACACTGAATTCAATAAAAAATATAATATTGGTTGTTGTTGTTGTTGTTGTCTCAGAAATGAATCTTGTCTCTTTTTTTTTTTTTTGATGAATGCTTAGCCAATGTTCCTTACAATGCTTCTTGAATTACTTGAGTTTCTTTATCTTTCCATTACTCATAATAACAACCATTTTGCAATTTCCGGATAGAACAGTCAAGGAATTTGCAGTAGAGCATCAAAGGCTAAGTGCTACACTACTCAGAATTCGTGATCATGCACCATGGAATGGGAAGGCCTACCTGGGCTATGGTCTGATTTTTATTTTATTTCTTTTCACCGAACGTTCACAGCTGTTGTATAGGATCCACATTCCTTCTTCACTTACAGTTATAAGCAACAGTTTTGGCAAATTACATTTAGCTGATTAGTTGCTGAAAAGAAGTTAGGAAATGCATGCATGGAACAAACTTTGAATATAATGCCACTATAAAAAATGTGATGCACAATTAACATTTAATTGCTGAACTGAATGTTTGGAGAAAAACCTAAATGAAATGTGATATGTGCAGATTTTTTGACACACTTTCAGTCACTAGTGCTATTTTCTATAAAGTCATTGAGCTCATGGGTCTCGTTAAGTCCTAAACTGTTTTGAGCGTGTACAATTTCAGAACATATTTCAAAACGTAAACCTCTCGGTGTTGCTGAGAGGTCTAAGCTGCTCACTGTGGACCTGAAAGTAAAGATAACTGGCTCCAAAAATGAAAGAGAGGACTACAAAAGATACATACTTTCACTGTCCAAAATAGCATTCGGATATGAGGATTGTTCACAGCTGATAAAATTGAGCGCTGTGGTCTGATGAATAAGAAGTCATTGTTGGGTTACGATCAACAAAGATGTAGCTGGCTGTTAAAGGGGTAAATCTGTTATTCAGTATTTTGGAGTTGGGTAGCAGCCAGTGGCTCAAAATGTGGATAGCTGTAAGAAAGTATCCTATGTCAGCAAATCCTTGAAGCTCATGTCCCACAGTCAGTGAAGAAACTGTAGTTGATATTGGATATTACATCAAAACATGGTCCTCACTGTCTGCAGACTTACTCTACTGTGGTTAGATCTCAAACATCAAGTACATGCAAGACATACAGAAATGTTTGGGAGCTGTGATTTCAGCCCAAGCAGGTCTTACTGGCTAAAAGGCTGACCAAACGTATGTGCATGCGTCATGTTTTATTTTTCCACTATATGAAAAGTAGCAAATAATTAATATCAACAAACTGTACAGTTTCACTAGGAAGCCAGCTCTTGTATACAGTCATATACCTGTGAAGGTCAAACGTGACGTGCCCATACAGTCCATATATGAATATTAAGCTGCTTATTGTGTTGTTATGAATGAGCTGCTTTTACAAAATCCCAAAAACTAATTTCCACATTTCTGTAGGCCTGTAGGGTATTTCACAAAACAGGATTTCTCAGATTACTTAAGCCCAAATTTAAGCCTTTCCAATAGGGGGGAAAAAAGCTGAGGGGCGTTCCTATTGGTGGTCTTCTTTGGGGTCAGGGCAGGTAAACGGAGCCTGTTATCAGTATTTTGTGTGCACCTGCAGCCGTAATAATGCTTCTGCATGCAGTTTATGTTGGTCTTGATTTAACAGTGCAGTGTTTGTGAGCTGTGCTTCACAGTTTATAGCTAGTTGGTTCCCTGCTCTTCCATCCTCCCTGGAATGGCTCAGTTGAATTGGACTTTCAGTCTATGTAATTGAATCCAACTTCCCATCACTGCTGGATGCTGAATTGGGAAAGGGTGGAAGTTTTACAGGGCATGCTCTTGTTCCTAGCACCAGAAGTTTAACAGGTTGTCTCGAAACATGCGTTCGCATTGCCAGACTAGACTACACAAGCAGTGACAAAATGCCTGGCCGATCTAACAAAACTTCATCCTGTTCATTCCTGATGACACATTTCACCTCAGAATGGATGTATCTTCATGAATCTACATTTTATTTATCTTTCTTGCTTGCATTAGCAATCAGTATTGTGCCACATTGTCATGCATTTCATAATGAGTGGACATATAGAAATGCTCCAAAACCCCAACATCACTGACCAGGACCTACAGGAAGATTTGGCTGGCCCCTGTACAGTAATACACCAGTCTACTGTGCAGGTAACCATATCAGATCAAAATTGTGCCAGCATTCCATGATGAATGGACCAATAGAAATGCTCCAAAACCAACTTTGACCTTTTATTATGACTCTCCTGTAAAAGTACAGTTTTTAAAGTGCTGTTTTTTTTTTTTTTTTCCTTTTTTTGGGGCTACGATATTTGAAGACGATTCCCAAAAGTACTGAACTACACCGACTCGCTCTCATGCTGGGTTTGGTTTGATGAAGGGGATTTCAGACTTCCTCTAGTGTGTTCTCTTCCTTTGTCCTCTTTGTGTTTCTCTGCTGGGCAATGTTAGAAACACTGCAGGCTTTGTCCTTCTTTACTTTCATCCCTCGCTTGCTTTTTCTCACCCTCTGTTTCCACATCCATATACGTCCTGTGGAAGCCCTGGGAAAAGAGCATGTGAGGGTTCAAGAGCGAGGAAGAGACAGAAAGATGACATGAGACTGCTGTTACTCGGTGGCTTAGCGAGCAGAAGATGGAGGAGCAGGCGAGGAGGAAAAGGAAGTAGGATTTCAGAGGAGAATGATGAGTAGGAGAGAGAGAGAGAGAGTGTGTGTCTGTCCATCCGTGTTTACAGACAGCATACATGGTGAACTCGAGACAGACTGGTGAGAGGAAACACCTGTGTGTGTGTGTGTGTGTGTGTGTGTGTGTGTGTGTGTGATATAAAATCAAGCTGTTTAGCCACACCGTTCTGGCCTTGACGTGCCCCCCTACCACGCTGACTGTTTGGTTATGTTTGTGTCGGCCATGTTTGATTTCAGTGTCCGTGTTTTCGCCTCTCTGAACTCGTAAGAAAACAAATATGAAACATAAAATATGAAAGCTATCGCTACATCTGTTGTAAACATGCCTACACACATCCTGCTGTTGTGCCCAGTAGTCTAAAGCAAGGTTTCCTGGGCTAGAGACTAGAAACACCCCCTTCTGGTGAAGTATTTTGAGGGTGGAAGGAAATTTAGAGTGCTTTGGGGGGCTAAGGGGGCGGACTACTTGAATGGATTCCTGCTAGCTGGATTAATCATTCCCTTTAACAAGGAAAACCGTTTGCTGACCAGTAGGGATGGGCAATATGGCAAACAGTATTCACAGTGCTACAAGGCATTTTCACACTATGCAGTATGCATGTTTAGTTCTTCTGTAATTAAATATGTTAAACAGCCAGAATTTGAACAGTAGAACCTGATATGAAAACCATAATAATAATTCTATGACTACAATTATTATTATTATTATTATTATTCAGTGTTTTAGAAAGTGCACAGCAAGAACTCCAGTTACTTTGGACTAATTATGCTCAATGGAGTTATTCAGTGGTCTTCAAATACTGGTGACATCAGGAAATATACTCAGAAATGCATATTGGAAGATGATTTACACTAATGGTAAATTATCCTTATATTGTCCAGCCCCAGTTTAAGGCTATAGCTATACTGCAAAATGCTAAACACTGAACATTGTATTTTATCACAATCACAACAGTCATAACTCTACTAAACTCTATTAGTTGTATTTGTGAAGTAGTGCAAATTTTAGATGTGTTTTAGTGACGTTATGATAATACTTAATGTTGTACCCTGAGTTTTAGATTTTTGGCCACTTGTACTTGCTGCCTACCTCTAACATGTAGGCGTGCAACTAAACAGACTAAAACATATTGTACTTTATTATTAATATAGGAATACATGTATTTATAATAATCTTAAAACACTTTAAAATAATTCAAAACAATCTTTAAAAATAAGAATGCAGAATAACATTGTATACATAATGTTAACATGGTTTTCACATGTTTAAAGGTTGGGGTTTAGGGTTTGGAACAGACACTTCACAGTAGAAAGTGCCACCTATAAATGATGGTTTTGCATGTGTTTAGTTTATTACTATCTCAGGTAATGTGTTGGGTGTAAATGGATCCTAACATAGTTCTAAGTACTTTGTTTTTTACTCTTAAGTATTTTTTTGCCTAATTAATGATAAGTAAAATAGTAGCAGATCATGTTTTTATGCAGTTCTAAAACACAAAACTAATTTAACAAAGACAACACATCCATCATCCTTCTCCACTAATATGAAGAAACAAACAGTCAAATAATTGATAGTGAAACCATCATGGAGATGCACTAACAACTCACAGCCACCAAGGGGCAGCATTGCACATGAAATGATGTTAACAATCTGGCTAAAACCGTTCTAGTGCACTCAGCAGAACAAGCTCTAAATGATTCATTCACTGCTTGATTATAGTGGTATTATTGCTGATGGTGATGACAGTTTGTCTGCACACTGACTGATCAAATACACTCGTGCTATGTTACTGTGTGTGTGTGTGTGTGTGTGTGTGTGCACGTGTGTGCACGTGTGTGCACGTGTATGCGTGTGTATGCGTGTGTGTGTGTGAGTGTGTGTGTGTGTGTGTGTGTGTGTGTGCGCGTGTGTGCGCGTGCGCCCGCGCGTGTGTGTGTGTGTGTGTGTGTGTGCACGTGTGCACGTGTGTGTGTGTGTGTGTGTGTGTGTGTGTGTGTGCACGTGTGTGTGTGTGTGTGTGTGTGTGTGTGTGTGTGCACGTGTGTGTATGTGTGTGTGCACGTGTGTGTGTATGTGTGTGTGTGTGTGTGTGTGTGTGTGTGTGTGCGTGTGTGCGCGTGTGCGCGCTCGTGTGTGTGTGTGTGTGCGCGCGTGTGTGTGTGTGTGTGTGTGTGTGTGTGTGTGTGTGTGTTATACTTTGTTAGCCCCTGTCACCCTGTTCTTCAATGGTTAGCACCCCAACATGACCACCACAGAGCAGGTAGTATGTAGGTGGTGGATCATTCTCAGCACTGCAGTGACGCTAATTGGGTGGTAGTGTGTGTTGTGCTGGTGTGAATGGCTCAGACACAGCAGTTCTGCTGGTGTGTGGCCACTCGCTGTCCACTCTATTACACACTATTATCTTGCTGGACCACCTTGTAGATGTACAATGTACTTGTAGATGTACTAGTGCTCCATCAGTGGTCACAGGATGCTGCCCACAGAACGCAACCCAAAGGACGCTGTTGGGTGGATAGTTTTGGATGGTGGACTATTCTCACACTGAGGTGTCCAGCAGCAGTTCTGTCTCTGCTCCGCTCACAGCAGCACAATACACACTAACACACCACCACCACATTAATATCACTGCAGTGCTGACAATGATCCACCACCCACATAATACCTGCTCTGTGGTGGTCCTGTGGGGGTCCTTAGTATTAAAAAACAGGGTATAAGGGGGATAACAAAGTATACAGAGAATCAGACGGACTACAGTCTGTAATGGTACAACTACCGAGTGCTCCTATATGGTAAGTGAAGCTGATAAAATGGACAGTGGGTGTAAATACGATGAGATTTACCCAATGAAGTGTGGCTGGTGGGTGTAAATGTTCTAAAGGCACTGCACCACACACATACTCTCACACGTAGCACATACTTTACAGTGAAGGACATTCCTGCATGACAAGAGACAATGACTTCAGGCAGTGATAATCCAGTCAGCCGAGTACAGCATGGACACATCTTCTCCAGATTCCAGTTTCAGTGACCCCTGCCCATCAAAGCTATGTATAAACGTAGCGCAGATTGGCTGCTTTTAATTGAGTAGCGACTACGCTTCATGTGCTTCATGAAACCTGCGTACAGTGTGAAAACAAGCAGGCATTTTCAAACAAATGAAGAAGCAATGTTCAAATATGTCTCATATTAAAAACAGAAAAGCCTTTTTCTATTATGTAGCCATCGTTGTTTCTACATCAGGTGGCTGCTCTCTCTCTCATCCACTAGGCTTGCAGCAGTGAGCTACATATCTCATTTAACTCAAACATAACAGCCTTTCCACCAAATGGTTTCATTTAAAAAATAATATATGTTAACATGCTGTACCCTGATTTACACCAAAACTGACAGTGCTCTAATTTTAGACAGTGGAAATTGTGAACTGGAAGCGCTTTTTAAATCCCTTTTGCCTTTAGCTGAATTATAGGCATCAGTTAGCTTCATAAGTAGTCCACAGTTATTGTTTTTGGAGAAGGTTAATAAGAGTCAGAGGATGTATTTGTCATCAGCTGACCAATAATATATTAGTGTTATCCAATAGTTATTCCTGACCATCCTAATCACTCCACAATTGCTATATCACTATTTCAGTCAGGACCACTTGGTCAATGAAAATATGTGGTTCCCATTCACAGTAAGTATATTTGGCAGTGCAGCAAGTCCAAGGCAGGGAGACCAACAAAGAGATTCCCAAAATGACCATACTAAGCAAACCACTGCCCAGAAGGTTGCCAAGAGGCTTGCAGAGAAGTGGCTACACGTCATGTTGCCAGTCCTCTAGGGTTCAGTTAGCAACCTCGCAGGTGAGGCGCTGTGTCCAGTGTCATGGTGTTAACAGAAACATGGCCCTCCCATAAAGAACACGGTACCGACGCTGAGCCACTTGTCTGTTAGCATGTTAGCATGGCCAGTTCTACCCAGATGCTGCTGGCCACTATCATTAAGCACCCATGACGTATTCTAAGACATACTTCCGGTACACACGCGAAGCTGTGGATCCAGGAATGTTAAATGCCGGCACAACTCCAGAAATGGAATGTCCCATCTGTCTGACACCCACTACTATGCCTTCTACAAACTCGGCTTGCCATTAACACGATGGTCAGAGTTCAACCTCACTCACGAGATAACACCTCGCAACTGTGGCCAAACCCAAACCGTGCCTTCAGGTACAACCTGCATACTGCTATTCCATGACCTTTGGTATGTCAGTGTGCTTCATTAAACTGTATTACATTCTGCTTTGTCACACCTGATCCCTCCTAATCAGCTCATTAACAAGCGCGTCTCCAGCCCAAGTGGATGTGATAAAGGATGGAAAGACAGGGAATACTCCAGGGCTGTGTTTAGGAATGTGTGCTATAAAATATCTAGAGTATCAGTTTCACATTGTGGCCCGTTGTTTAAACATTCAGTTATTCTTAACAAGCTCCGTCGAAGCCCAAGTCTATATAAGGACACAGTGAACGTTCTGGCTACTGTAAGGTGAGGTGCGAATCCTGTTTCATAGACTACTTCAGGATTTGTGTGTACGTGTGTGATAGCAGTGTGATGTTCATCCTTTTAGATTACAGAGGCTCCCCTCTGTGCAGCGTCTGATTAAGCATGACCAGACATGATCAATCAAAATGTGTATGTGTGTGAGTGCGCAGGCAACAGATGAGCAGACAGACAAAGCTATCTAAACAATTCCTGCCTTGAATATGTGCAGGCTAGCCATTGTTTTCTACTGTCTGGACTGATGGAGCTGCACTGGTTTAGCCTAATTCCTTCCCTAAGCTCTACTGGTAAATATTGCAACTAGGATAGAACTTTATATGGACCATTTAACCTAATTAGACATTTTGTCTGGGGTTATGCAATAAATTATTTACACAGAAGTGTTCACTGAGATGGTAATAAGGAAAAGAATATTCATCACAACTTGCAAACCGCTTTATCCTTCTGGGTTGCGGGAGTGTTGGAGCCTATCCCAGTATTCAAAGGACAGAAGGCAGGACACACCCTGGTCAGGCCCCTAGTCCTTTCGATTGGGAGTTGCCTGTAATTTTTAGAATTTCTTTTGAGGTTAAATAACTCACAGTTTTATCTCACTGCTGAAACATGTTTTAGTATGTAGGTGGAGTCTTGATTTGGCCACACCTTTGTATTTTAGAACAGGAAATGAGACCGTATGCCTGTCCCTGATTGCCCTTCTTCGACCAAAACAACCCTGGTTCTTGAACTGGTTCCTTTCAGGCTTTGTAGAACCTTTGTGCAATCCAGTCTGCCAGTCTGTCTTTGCACCAGCTCTTACAGCTACGGGATACATCATCAACGGAAACGGAGGGCGCTGCACAATGGTAGTAGACAGTAATAACAAGATGGTGGAGCATATAGATTACCTGAGAGCGTGTGTGCTGTTACTCCAGATGTTTGTTTGACTTGATCAAAAAAAAGCAATCATGGATCAACTACGATGATGGTGTTAGATGGTGCCCAAGATGGTGCCCAAGATGGTGCCCAAGATGGTGCCCAAGTTGATGTAGAATGTACTGAAAATGCTGTGGAAGATAATGTAGATGACGATGCTGAAGATGCTGTGGAAGATGATGTAGATGACGATGCTGTGGAAGATGATGTAGATGACGATGCTGTGGAAGATGATGTAGATGACGATGCTGTGGAAGATGATGTAGATGACGATGCTGTGGAAGATGATGTAGATGACGATGCTGTGGAAGATGATGTAGATGACGATGCTGTGGAAGATGATGTAGATGACGATGCTGTGGAAGATGGTGTAGATGACGATGCTGTGGAAGATGGTGTAGATGATGATGCTGAAGATGCTGTGGAAGATGATGTAGATGAAGATGCTGTGGAAGATGATGTAGATGACGATGCTGAAGATGCTGTGGAAGATGATGTAGATGACGATGCTGAAGATGCTGTGGAAGATGATGTAGATGACGATGCTGTGGAAGATGATGTAGATGACGATGCTGTGGAAGATGGTGTAGATGACGATGCTGTGGAAGATGGTGTAGATGATGATGCTGAAGATGCTGTGGAAGATGATGTAGATGATGATGCTGAAGATGCTGTGGAAGATGATGTAGATGACGATGCTGTGGAAGATGGTGTAGATGATGATGCTGAAGATGCTGTGGAAGATGATGTAGATGACGATGCTGTGGAAGATGATGTAGATGACGATGCTGTGGAAGATGGTGTAGATGATGATGCTGAAGATGCTGTGGAAGATGATGTAGATGACGATGCTGAAGATAATGTTGAAGAGTTTCTTTTCAATGAAGAGTTTTCTTCAATGTCATCACAGTTCGTGCTGAAGAACCTACGTTTCTTT
Source organism: Prochilodus magdalenae (assembly GCA_024036415.1). Classification (NCBI taxonomy): domain Eukaryota; kingdom Metazoa; phylum Chordata; class Actinopteri; order Characiformes; family Prochilodontidae; genus Prochilodus; species Prochilodus magdalenae. The sequence goes on along the minus strand of JAMWET010002706.1, from coordinate 347,192 downwards.
GGTTCCACCTGGGAATTAACTTCTTGGGTTCCAAATCTTTTTATTTTTGGTGGAAATACACTGAAGGTTTTTAAATTAGGTGCCCTGAAGTGGAATGGAACAAGTCCCCCGTTGGTGAAAAAGGGCCAATAGTGAGATTTTAGATCCTATTGTCTTGAAGTATATGTTTTCTGAAGTCTTAATATCAGTGAGCATCATTAAGAATGGTCACTGCTTTTCAGAATTGTTCTGCTGTTCAGTAAACGGTTTATGCCAAATTATGGCAGAGAGTGGATTTGGACTCAGTATTGCTAATAGCGCATTGAGGAAAAGCTGAAATCGGGTTCTTAGGATATTTATATATGGAAAGCATCAGCACCCCCACCACTGCCCTTCATCTCCTCTTTAGTCCCTCTATTCATCCCTCTCTCCGCACAACATATCCCTGTTCTTTCCATTCTCCTCCTTTCTAATCCCTCTCTTCATCTCTTCTCTTCCTCATTGTCTCGCGCTTGCGCTCTCTGTTTTAATCTCGCTGATCCGTATGTAATTACTGACCATCTGGGTCTCTGTGGGGAGAGATGCCCACAGCTCAGCAGATGACCAACACGTACCAAATCTGACACATCCTGAACCCCAGACTCACAAACACTAAATTGTTCTCGATGCTGTCTCTTATTTACAAAGCACTAATTCATACATATCCATCTCTTTAATCCCTCCTTACTATTCTACAGTTCCGGTCCAGTATCACACATATAATCACACATAACAGCTACATGGTCTCTTAGGCCTGTATGTTGTAATGAATATGTGCCGTTATTATGGCATGAATTTAAAAATGATTATGTATTTATATCAGGATAGGATGGTGTAATTATTGAACACCATAGTCTGAACTTAATAGGCTGTTTTGTCTGGTTAGTTTATGTTCCTACTCGTATCTGGCAAACTTCACCTTTTAGTGACCATAACCACTGATCAAATCATCGTCACGTTTTTGAATTTTGTTTACAGTATAGTGCACCAGAAGCCGCAAAATTTGGAAACTTAAATAAACAATTTGTAAGATGATGCACCCAAATGGATGTAGATTCATAGCAAACTAGCAGCATAGTTGCTTACTAAGACTTTCAGTCATTGTTGTGTTTACATTTATATTTACATTTACAGCATTCAGCAGGCGCTCTTATTCAGATCAACTTACAACCGTGCTCAGTGTTCTGTCGGAGAATGTTTCCTAGCTAGTACAAGAAGGTTAGAGTCTAAAACTCGCTTAGAAGCTGCCTGAACAAGGGCCAGTGCTGATACCTAGAAAGTAGGATACAGAGTTATATAGAGCAGAAGTGTTTTACCTAGCAACCCCAAGCCATCACTCTGGAGAGGAGAAACGTTAAGCTCAGTGTAAGGGCATAAACATAAAAGGCATTTCTATGTATACATCTATTACTATTTATTCACCTAATTGAGTTTACTCTACCTTTACCTGTCCTTAACTGATCTAACTGGGAACAGGACCTTCATAATGATGGCCAAGGCAGTGCTACTCCTTCATCCTCTCATGTTGAAATGATGTGACCCAAAGCTACACAAAGTGGTGTAATGAGAGAGGGTAGCTGTTAGCATGGTAACTTCAGTAGTAATCTCTGCAACATAGTTGTCTTTGACATGAAACAGTTATTACTTTGCATTTTCGGATCTCTTAAACTAAAACTCTTCCGGATTACTCCTTTATAATAATCATGAGATTGTGACCTAGTTTTGATAGGCTGTATTGTTGTACATCGACCGAGTCATTCTGTTGAGTTAAAGCATCTGAGATTGTTGTAGCAGTTTTTGGTTTGTTTGTTTGTTTGTTTTGTTTTTTTGTTTGTTTTTGTTTTTCTCTTTTCTTTTTTTTTTTACTTATTTTTACTTTTGGTCTTATAACAGGAGTCTGTTTGGGAGAAAATTGAGGGTTAGGATGAGAATCAAAAGACAAATTAAAATCAAATTAAAACCAATGTGATGAAGAAATGAAATTAGAGTCATTGAGAATAGGTAATAAACTGCAGATTACGTTTAGCATCTTGAATGTTCTTATGCTCATGTTTTACTCTTATCTGTCCTTCCCCACCCGCCAGGCTCAATGCTAGCAAAACCAGGCAGTTTCTTCATTTAATGATTGTGGCTAATTTAATGGTTATGGCACATGCCAAGTTTAAATATTTGAATGCATATCTTCATAACATTTATGCTTGTTAACATTACTGGCGTTTTCATAACTAGAATATCTAGCATTGGTGCTTGACACAAATTGGGCTAAATGTCTGCTTCTAAGTCTTTATGCACAAACACACACACACACACACACGTGTTTGTTATTCTAATGGCCTCCTCTGAGCCGGATCAGTGTTAAAATTAATAATGAATTAAAGGCTCCAGTCTGTGAAATATTCATGACCATTTCACACGCCCTCGTCTGCTTTTTGAAGGGCTCCTTTGAAGGAGTACTCAAGGAGAAAGCTAATATGGAGCAGTGTTTGTGCATGTGTGTGTGGGTGTGTGTTGGTGGGGGGCGGCAGCTAGGAAGCACATTGTTTGAGAAACATCACTTTAGAGGAATTGACGACCACCAGCTAGCCTGCTTCATTGTAACCATAACCAGAGAGAAGCAGGGAGAAATGTCAGCTGTTGATGTCACATTTAACTGCTGTTCGGTTACCATAACCACTGACAGTGCACCACAGCATGAAAGGTCTAATTAACCAAAGTCCAAACCAAACTGTACTGCAGGACTGGATTGTAAGTTTCTCTTATCCTTTTACCAAATATGGACCTGCTATGCGTGTTTTCAGTGTTCCTGGTTTTTATTTATAACAGGGTGTACTATAATCGATTGACATGCTCTAACCTGCACAACATTTTTCTCACACATCTGTTCCATGTCTGAAACACTCTGAGCTCCTATGTTTTTAAGCTCCGCCTCCTAATCAACCCAAGGTTTTGATTGGTCAGCGCGCCCTCTCTATTCTGATTGTTTAACCATCAAAGCAGCATCCTTCTACAACTCCCATCCCCGCACAGCTGTGTCTATTCCTACAGTTGTGTTGGTTCTCCTATATCAGTTGGAGCAAGAGCCCAATCCTGAAACTCAGGTAGAACAGGTTGGAAGACTTGTTTCACCTTCACAAGTAATGTGGTTCACAACCAGTTTATGTGGTTGTATGTTTAGCCCTCTGTGTGTGGTGTGAGGGCACGCCAAACTTGCTGGTAGGTAGGCAATAAGGATTGTGTTATGAGATGATGTCACCTTGTAACAGAGAAAGGGCTGGAATTCCAAAAAGGTATTACAGGCAGCTGGGAAAAAGCGATTTCTCACACTGGCGTATACTTTGGCCTTCAGAGCTTTACCAAAATGTTTACATGCATAGAAAGCTACATGACACACAAAAGAAAACAGCAGCTACAGAAGTCATGTCTTAACTATCGCACATGATGGCTGACATAAGGATAACATATACAGAAGTATGGCTTGTGCTGCCTTTTCCTCTAGAGAGAGTATTCAGTATGGATAGGAACAATGAATACAAGCTGAGCTGAATAAAACTGACCACTTGTAGCCATTGTCAGTTTATTAAATATGTCCTTGCGCCAACCAAATATGTCTAAACTAGGGTTCCTGGCCAACCAACACAAAAAGCAGCCTAGAATAAACTGTTTGGCAGCAGATTCAACAGCATCTCACTGAGCTGGAGCTGAGCGTGTTAGCATCATGTTTGGAGTTGAAACATTTACAAAGAAGTTTTTGCAACTTCCACTTGGTAAACACTTACGTACTAGCTAGTCTAGTCATTTGAACTTGGGCAACTGAGCCCAACTGTGGATGTCTAGAGCGAAGAGTTGAATACAGTTCATAATACTTCAAAGAATAATTTGCATATCATCGCTGTCTAAAGGAAAACAAGTATCTCCAAGATGGGAACTTTACAGCAGAGGGCAGAACCCTAATTTAATTCCAATGTAACTCAAAGGGACCAGACCAGGCCGTTTCTGTCACACTGTGTAAACAACAGCTGCTGCGTTCCAATAATACATAAAAGTAAAAATCAACAGAAATGGAGATACACTAAGGCAACATGCCTGACGTCTTGGCACGTAGCCGTAGAGGTTCCTAATGGTGTCCTGTGATAAACCATCTAATGCAGCCTGAATGTTCTCACACAGTTCCTGCAGATTTTGTGGTAAGCCCTGGACGCATGACAACAAACCGTATATCTTAGTGTTGACGGTGCCTCCACACACAGATTCGTTGGTCGTCTCCACCCAGACAAAAGCGGAACTTGTCATTGAAGATAACCCGCTACCATTCTGAGTCACTATATGACAGTCTGGCACAAACCATTGACGTTTTTGGTGACGTGGTGTTAGGGCTGTAGTCATAACTGTCTGCGTACATGTATTCTTGTGCTGTGCAGCACTTGTGGAGGGCATCTGCTTGCTGGATGTCTGCAGGCATGGGATGGATCTTGTCATAACGTCTCTTTATTGTGAGGGAAATGCTGTTTACCATGGTCAACTATACTATCAAGCCAGTTTCTAGCTAATTAAGAAGTCTTACACTAGGAAAGACAACGGCTGAGTTAGTTTCTTATAGTCTGTAGAAATGGATGGGCAAGGTAAGGTTGTGTTTACAGGCTGTACTTGAAAAAAGTGCATGACATGACGGCTGATACCATGGAGCTGTAAAAGCTGACTTTGATCTGTTTATGGTGGAAATAAAGACAGAGTTGGAATAACCCACCGTGGTAGCGTTTTGGACAGTACCATTAAAGGACATCTGTCAGAATTTTGGTGGGGCCTGACTGCCAAGTGGGCATAGGCCACCCCCACCATCACCACTATAGCTATGCCCCTGTAGTGTGTATGTGTGTGAGTAGGGTACTAGTAGCAGTGGGGGTGGGGGAGGTGGGGGTGGAGTGTTTGTGCTGCTTTGCTCTGTTCCGGGTATCCTGGAGTTCAGTCAGCATGCTGTGGAATGTAGGCAAGGTTTCCATGACGATAGCCAGCATCCTCCTCCTTCCACCACCATCCGGCTGCTCCAAACACCAGACACACAGGGCCGTATCACCATGACAACGGCTTTCTTGTTGAAGCGTTTGATTCGGTGTGTTGGGCATTAAAGGCCAGTTTGCCGATCACAGTGGAAGTGAGGTGGAAGTGGCTGTGGAACCATGTTAACCTCGCTTGAGGTAATGAATGCGTGCATGCGTGTCACCTCATGCTGTACTACACCCTATGGGTGCTTTAGAGGTCAGTGATATCTCCTCTAGACTGTCCCTCTGACCTTGTGTCCGTCTGTGTCTTGTAGAAACATCTGTGTTGTCAAACATCCCACACACCCTGCCACCCCAACACAAACATAGACTTACAACAGCCCTCAGCCAACTGTGCTCAGAACTGTTTTGACGCCGGTTGCACCAACAGGTCTTAAACTCTAAGTGCTGTGGTGATAGTCTTATTTCATAGTTGAGCTCTGGTTGGAGTCAAAGTTACTGAAACAGGCAGTGGAGCATTTTCTCCATGGTATCCAAGCTGGTAGATACAGCCGAGTGATCTTTCCTGTAGCTTGTATGTGACATTAGCAAGGACGGGTCTTATCGCTGAACCTGGTAGACCAGACCCAACAGCCATGATTACGGACATTCATCCTTGTTCATGTCAGGACCATTGGCAGATCACTTCACAATGCAGGACTACATGCCATTACAACGGCTGCCCTTAACGCCACTTCAGCGTCATCAGAGACTGCAGTGTTGTTGTGCCAGACTGTCATATGGTGACTCAGAATTGAAGGCTTAACACTATATATTGGAACATTGCTGTGAGGATTTGATTGCATTTAGCCACAACAGTCATAGTGAGCTAAGTGACTGCTAGGGAGCATTGTTATCGTCTGTGTAGCTTTGTCTTGTTTAAATAACGCCTCACTAGAACTGATCTCTGGTGTTAATTGAAAGGAGCGACTACTAAGATGGTGCAACTTATCAAAATCACTCTCCCAACAGTAGGGGGCAACGTGTCACCAGAAAGCTGTTCTGTCCATCCCTGTCGTAAGAACCGCACCGCCACTCCTTGTCAGCGTCAGCCTTAACAGCTGTTTATTTGCCACTGTAGAAGAAACAATGTGAGTTGAGCATCAGACTTCATCCCTCTGCTCACCAAGAGCTCCAGCGGTAGAAAGCAGCCCCACTGTTACGGCTGGTTTTGCTGATGTTTGTCCCTCCGCTTGTTTGCTGCTGAACGTAGTTTCTTGCCAAAAGCCTGCAGCGCTCGTTATAATGATTGCTTGTCAAGAGCTTCAGCCATCGTTCAGTTGAGTTTACTTCTGCTATAATTGGCTACCTGTCCTTAACTGATCCAACCTGGAGCAGATCCTCCAACATAACTGGCAGGAGGTTTAACTACGCCATAGGGGCATCTCCACTACTACATCCTCTCAGGTTGCTCCTCGCTGCTGTCCCAGCTAACAGGGGCCAGGAAACGTCCAAAAAACATTTCATACATGCTTTATAATTCCAGGTAAACTTCTTATAAGGGCGAAATGATGACTAAGACAAACTGTTTTAGCTGCAGCATTCAGAGGATGTTTTGAGAATGCTGTCAGGACCACAGTTTATGTTACATGGTACCAAAAGAAGAACGCTCTCAGGGCAACGTTTAGGAAATGTTTTAGGGATGTAACTGAGAGGCCTTTTCTGGGAACCTGAAGAAACAAAACCACCCACTGAAAACATTAATGGAGCATTGCATTGCACGTTCTCTGAGCGTGGTTAGAACACGTGATCTGTAGCTGGGGTGACTCACTCTCTCGTCTTCAGGTACGAGGTGCATTTTATCCCTGTTACTGCGTTTGTACCCATCAGCTCTGTTTCTCTGGAATGCTATTCCGGGTGGATCTAGTTCCCGTTCATGCTGTATAAATGTGTATGTATTGGATTGCCAGACATGTATGTGAAGAATATTGGATGTTGGCCCACAATGCCCAAATCGGTGCATCCCTGCTTATTTGTGTGTTTGTATAAGACTGTGTGTGCTGAGTCTTTATGTGCATTAGCTGTGGTCTCATTAAATGTCAGCTTGAGCAATTCAGAGGAGCTTAAGCATGAGCCTGCTAACTGCTTTTGGTGAAAGGCTTTCCTTTTTTGTTTGTGGTAATCCAGAAACGGTCTGTTATTCCAGCTTATTGCCTAAATCTGTTCACTGCAGGGCCACTGCAAAACTGGACTTAGAGCAGACTGAGGGGAAGTTTGTGCAACAGACCTTTTTTGCTGGATTTAGTGGGTGGAAATCTGTGAGATTATTATTATTATTATTAGCGGGGCTTTTGTAAGGAACAACAGATTAATCTCCTACAGTTTTCTCTCTCTCTCTCTCTCTCTCTCTCTCTCTCTCTCTCTCTCTCTCTCTCTCTCTCTCTCTCTCTCTCTCTCTCTCACACTCTCTCTCACACACACACACACACACACACACACACACACACACACACACACACACACACACACACACACACACACACACACAAACAGGCCCATCTGAATATTCAGTCTGGACAGAATCCACAGAAACATGTACATATCGGCACCTGCGCGCACACACACATATACATACATACATACATACATACATACACACACACACACACATACACACACAGCTTAAATCCTATTTCAGAAGCTCCACTTCCTCTCCTATTAAAATCTGACACTTCTAAATCCCACTGTTACAGTCTGACCACAACCCACTCCCACCACTTCTCCCTCCCCCTCTCTACACACTCACAGCACTTCTGTCTTCTCTTCGCCTCCTCTTTACCCTGTCTACTCCTCTCCTCTCGTCTCCTCTTTACTACTCTTTTACTCTCATTCCTCCTGTCCTTACTCCTCGTTAACTTTTCCTCTTCTTTTTCTGTTAACTCCGGCTTTGTCTTCCCCTCTGTACTCCTCTCCCCTCCTATTTACCCCCCTCATTTCCCTTCCTTTTTCGTTCTGTCCTCTTTTTGTCTCGTGTTGTCACTTTTCGTTCCGTCTCTTCTCTCCTCTTCTTTAACCTCTCTCATTTTTCTCTCCTCTCCTCTCCTCTCCTCTCCTCTCCTCTCCTCACTGCTCTTCTCTCCTTTCCATAACTTGGTCAAACACGTGCAAGGCTGTGGTTGGCTCCTGCCGTTTCCACGGCAATGGCACAGCTTCAGCTGTGACCGTGTGAGAGTGCATGTGAGGACCCGGTGACGTCACCCTCGCCTGTCACTCAGGTCCATTCACTTGAGTTCGGTGGTGGGGGGGTGGTCGTTGGTGCGGTCTTCAGGGGGCTGGGGTTGCATTTGTATTGACTGATGTGTCTGTACTGCCGCAGCTTTAAAGTTTGAGGAGATTAAAGGAGAATTAGACAGGCACATTCATCCTGTTACCACAATACACAAGCCAGCATCGGAAGAAGAGGAGGACGGGGGGAGGAGATAGGATGGGGGAGTTAAGAGCAAAATATGACTGTGTGTGCAAATGAAGCAGTGAGTGAGTGAGTGAGTGATTCAGTGTTTTCCTCTCCATCTGTGATAAAAAGCATTCTTTCTCCCTTCCTCCCTCTCATTCTCTCTCTCTCTTGCGCTCTCTCTCATGCTCTCGCACTCTCTCTCTCTCTCTCTCTCTCTCATGCTCTCTCTCTCTCTCTCTCTCTCTCTCTCTCTCTCTCTCTCTCTCTCTCTCTTGTTGCATCCCTTCCTCTTGACTCACCCCTTCTCTCCTCTCCCCCCTCCTCTCTCCACCTCCCCCTTTCCTCCAGTCCCCCCACTGTCATTAGTTGCTATGGAGACTCCTCAGTGGCTCTATTGCTCATGGGGTTGGTAGCTCAGTAAGTCTGAAAGGACTAGGATGGAGGGAGAGAGAGAGTGAGGGGGGGAGTGAATTTTGGGGGCTGACCAGACGATTGTGTAGAGGGGGTAGGGAGGAGGAGGAGGAGGAGGAGGAGAGGATGGAGGGAAAGAGAGGGGAGGAGTAGAAAAGCGTCAGCATGCAGAATGAAGAGTGAGAGAGAGTGAGTGTGGAGAGAGTCCATAAGCAGAGCCGGCTGGGAGAGCGTGTGTAGAGGAGCCTGTTCCTCCTTCACGGACTGACCCGGGAACGGAGGAGGAACGAGAAGCAGGTGCAGATGTCTACCAGAGCTAAGCCTGTGAGTCTTCTGCTTGTGTTAGCTTTTTAATGAGCGAGGGTGTAGTTGTTTGTGTTATTCGCTGCTCTCTGTTTCGAATTCTCCGTTCCACCTTAAATTCTCCGATCCACCTCAGGGGCGAGGATGTAACTGCTTCACCATTTAAGGTGGAACGGAAAATTCTGTACGCTAAGCCAACGTGAAGCTGGCTAGCTCTGTGAAGGATAGTACTAATAAAGTGAAAGTGGTGGGTTAACTGGTTTTGAACGTGGTAAAATATCGCTGGGTGGTCTTAAGAGAGTCGTTAATAGTTATTAGCTAGTAATGCTAATGTTAATGCTAACCATCCCGTTGCCTTTTTGAATGAGTTCCCATATTCAGCCTGCTAGCTCGTAGCATAGATGTGTAGTAATAGTGGTGGTGGTTGTAGTAGTAGTAGTAAGTGGAGGAGGAGGAGGAGCATGAGCAGGTTTCTTATGGCTCTTAAAATATACATGTGTCTTACATGTTTTATAAAGTTCCTTATATTGCAAATTCATGCTAGCTAGTTCTGCTCAAACGTGCTAGCTGAGTGCTAGTCCCCTTAATTGCTTAGTAAAACAGCTAGCATGTCGACGGTTGCATGTTTACAGAGTGGAGGCTGGGCGATACTGCAGTGTAGCATCACAATACTCATTCCTCCATTCATGATATTAATCACCAAATTTGGTTTGACAACCTGAAACACACCAGCCTTGCCTCAGTACATCAGGCTCTTTTGGTTAATTAGTTAATCACCACTAATGATGAAGCATATTGAAGTCCTGGCCATCATGTTGCCTGTCTCTGTGTGTAGAGTCAGTGCAACCCTCAGGATGCTGGTTTGTGCCTGGAGGTGTGGTGTCAGGCTGTGAGCTCATGTTGTGAGGCTGTTGATGAGCTTTCAGCCTTAAAACAACACCTCATTCATTTGTGTGTTTTTAATGAGAGCACAAGTGTGGGGCAAGCTGGCCACCTGCACCAGGGTGGAGTGGACTGGAAACGGGAAACGTTTCATTTGTCTTCTGGAAAGCACAACGGACGCGTTCTCGTCAGACGGATGAGGGGAAGACTGCTTTTTAGGATACGATTAAACAGACGGTCATTCCCGTGCCAGCCTGGATCTGGGTGTGCACATCCATATTAGCTAAATCTGGCTTTTAAAATAACTATTAAATAATAAAAGTCTTATTCACAGCCACAGCCATCACAGCACTGCTTCCTCAGTGTGTATTATATGTAGTGTTGCACCGATACTGATGCTGCATTGGTATCAGCACCCATACTGTCACTTAAACCCAGTATAGATATCAGCACCACGACTGACAGCCACAAGGCAATTTCCAGCAGTGCCGCAATGACTGAGCCAGGCTGCTTTCAGTAATCTCTCATCTGTCGCTGTGTAGTTACTTGCAGTTAATGTTAGTCCAAACTGTCTTTTTAGCCTTTAGCCAGCTAGTTAGTGTGGTCACCACCATTTGTGGTGGTCCGCTGAGTTTTTGCTGCAGGTTTATATCTACTCAAAGAAGACAAATGGTAATGAAACTTGGTGGGTAGGTTTGTCATTCTGAGACATGAGAATGATTCAGGTTTCACGCTCAGCTGCACATTTGAAGCTGCATCGTGCTGGATAACGAGTCCCATTTTAAAATTTAGAGTAAAGAACGTGAAGGAGATGAAAATGTGGAGCGAATGACGAGTTTTTCAATAGCTTTCTGGGTTTTTTTCTCCCCTAAATGAAGAACACTTGTTGAGGTGCCATTCATCTGTGCATCTGTGCGTGTTGTTTCTTACTTGTCCTTGTAAAGTCCTCGACATGGTGAAGGACGACATAAGCAGGCTAACAGAGCTGTGTGTGTGTGTGTGTGTGTGTGTGTGTGTCTGTGTGTCTGTGTGTCTGTGTGTCTGTGTGTCTGTGTGTCTGTGTCTGTGTCTGTGTCTGTGTCTGTGTGTGTCTGTGTCTGTGTCTGTGTCTGTGTCTGTGTCTGTGTCTGTGTGTGTGTGTGTGTGTGTGTGTGTGGCAGTTAGAAGGTTACTAAAAGCCAGGGTGCCTTAGCCTGAGAGAAGATCCGGCTGTCGAGCTGTTGTCATAGTAACAATCAACCGTATCCTAGCTCACTATGAACTTTTCCTCAAATATCAAGTGGTGTCTTGGCTATGTGTGTGTATGTGTGTGTGTTGGCAGCATGTGAACTTTTGACTGTGCCTCCTCTTGTAGTTCTGTAATATTTCACAGCATGTTTCACCATAGAGAGAGAGAGAGACAGACACAGAGAGAGAGAGAGAGACAGAGATTCAGTCAGAAAACATTAGGCATTCCTAGATCCCTCCTAGTGTCATTCACTCACTCACTTACTCGCATGCTTTTTCTCACCTACACTCACATAGATCTTATTACTGGATCCATCCTGTAGAAGAATGATGAGCAATGTGCTGTATTGAAGAAAAACTTCAAAGTCTAGTTCAGTGTGTGTGTGTGTGTCTCCTGTGGCGTGCTGACTTTGTAGTGCTGTCCTGCAGAGAGCCCCCAGCCTTACAGTAGCCGTTACACAGTCTTAAATAAGAACCCCCTAAAACCTGCAGTATATAGCTCTGTCTGTTAAACACACACACACACACAGACACACTGTAGGAGGGCTTTTAAGTAGTGTCTGATGCTGACATACAGTACTTACTCTTTCAGATCCCCAAAGCAAAACAGGTGTGTGTGTGTGTGTGTGTGTGTGTGTGTGTGTGTGTGTGTGTGTGTGTGTGTGTGTGTGTGTGTGTGTGTGTGTGCATCATTATCCTGAAGTCAGAGACTACTTTCATGTACTAAATCTCCAGTAAAGTGACCACTACGAAGAATGTATTCATTATTCAGCATCAGGAAAAAGAAGGATATTCCCCAGAATGGTACAGAAGCCTCTCCCTCAGTATGGCGTTTTTTCCCCACACTTACCTTTTATTACAGCTTTCTTTTTTGTAGACGACCTTCATTCAGTTTCCCAAAGAAAATTTGCAGGAATTTTTTTCTACAGTGTTAAAAGTGGGGTTGCATGTTCTGATAGTGTAATATTTGATCAGATCTGAAGCAAGAGTAGAGTTTGGTGATCTCTGCTCTCTCAAAGATGAACGTTTTAAGTACTGCATGGTTGTTAAGAGTCCCATTTCCTCTACATGTTTTAATCAGCGTTATTGGAAACCGCTGTTCTTTCACTCATTGTCCTTTAACTTTCACCCTTCATTATCTTTCTCCCTCTCTTTGTATTGTTTTCACATTGTTTTATAATAGCACACAGTGACCGCTTAGCCAGCTATGTGTCCTGGACTGTGTTCTACACAGAATCCGCAAACCATAAACACTGACTGTATTAGGATTATGCAATAATAGCTGTGCGAAGAGCCTGAAATGCGCAGTATGAGTTTTATGAGCTGTCACACTTGCTAAATTTAAGGTCAGGGTGAATTCAGAAGCTGTAATGTCAAAGAACATTTATATTTGTCTTGGTTGTGCTCCGAGCAGCATAAAAAATATGCAGAGATTTACAGATTTCTCTGTGTGTGGTTCTGATGAGATGATTGTGACCTTTTCACATAGGCTCTATGTATTATTAAACTGAAAAAGGAAAAGCTGTTTACTTTGGTTGTGGTTAGGGTTTGGTTTAGTGTTCGGCTACTTATTGCAGGTAAGCAGTGATGTGGGTGGTAGAGGTGGGCAGTATGACGATGTTGGCATCTCATTATTAACGTGATAAACTACGGCCACTGTTGTTTTATGCCTCATGGTACTGGTGTGCATGTAGCCCTACGTCTTGCTGCTGTCTACCAATGGTGCTGGCGGTAACAGAATGCCTCAGGTAGGGCATTGCCGATCACTGAATGTCCGCAATCGTGGCTGTTGGGTCAGTCTGTACATGTCGGACAATTTGTTGTCTCTCTCTCTCTCTCTCTCTCTCTCTCTCTCTCTCTCTCTCTCTCTCTCTCTCTCTCTCTCTCTCTCTCTCTCTCTCTCTCTCTCTCTCTCTCTCTCTCTCTCTCTCTCTCTCTCTCTCTCTCTCTCTCTCTCTCTCTCTCTCTCTCTCTCTGGTTTGTGTAGGTATCTCCTAAATCCTTCATGTTGCTGGTGTGTGCCTTCTTCTATCCACCTCAGCCAACAGCGTGCTGGCGCGTAAGACCAAACCACACTTCCTGGAGCCCTACAATACACCCCCTCTCACCCTTATCTATTTGTGTTTGGATGTGTGTGTATATGGCCGCACATCTTGACACTGTGTGTAGAAAAAAAAGTAGGTGAGAGAGAGAGAGAGAGAAACTGAGTCTGACTGCAAGAGACAAGAATGCCCTGCCACGTCTATTCCCTTTGGGTAGAAGGAATAATTGGAGCAGAGCTGACTGGAGGAGAGTTTACTGAAAAGAGTCATGTAGAGTGTGTGTGTGAGTGTGTGTGTGTGTGTCTGTGTGTGTTGGGGATGTTCCACTGCTTTCCAGGACATGCTGCGGTGCTCATAGTCTACACCTGTATTCTATAACAAGACTTTCCAGTATTAGTGGAGCTTCTGCTCTATAATGATAGTGGCTAGGCCAGTGCACAGCGGTCAGCTAAGTTTGGACCCTAACAGACTTCTCTGAGGGTAAAAAAACTGTATTATTTATTTATTAAATAATAACTGTATTGATTAATTCAATGCCAACCTTAACAAGACCACAGTGCTCCCACATGTGAACATAACCTTTATGGGGCATTGGCCCATACTCTCTATTGATGGAACATTCTGGGACCAATATAGGTGAGAAACTAGGCTACTGAGCTGTAATAGCTGAACACAGTCAATGGGCAGTTTGGAGCTGGTTTAAAAGCATAACGTCACATGCGCTGCCTGAAACCGTTTTCAGTTTTAAATTGACGTTCAAGTAGAACCAGGAAATGTGAGCGAGGCTGTTTGTCTACACTGTTTTAAAGGGCCAATGCCCCCCTCAATATTAGCATTAACAGTGGTTTACCTCCCATTCCAGAAGAAACATTGTGAGTTCTTCATCCCTCTACTTAAAAAACTTCTCCAGTGGTGGGTGGCAAAGCCAGTGTAAACGCTTCTGTTTTCTATCACTTCTATTATGTGCTGGTAAATGTGGTCTGTTGTTGTGAGCAGGCCGAGGTGGTGGTAATATTCGCTTGCCAAGACCTTTAGCCAGTGTTGGGTTTACGCTTCCTTTCATTGGCTACATGTCCTTAAATGATCTAATCAGGAGCAGGTCCTTCAGCATGACTGACGAGGTGAATACGTTTATTTTTCTAATGTCCACATATTGTTGAAAAATTACAGCTGAAATTAGCGAAGGATTCAAGAACAACCCTGTGCTGATGGTTCCCAACGAGCTCCCAACCCATCTTGGATGCAGAGAGTGTTCTGCAAATCCCCATTTGAAACATTTTGGCTGAGCACTTAAAGGTCAGTAGACAATAAAAAACCGGAACCTCAAATTACAGTTTGAAATGTAAGCTGCTGTTGGCCTGCCGTTCTGGCTGTAGCCACCTGAAGGCACTTAGGGTGCAAGAAAAGATCAAAAATATGAAGTATTGCAATATTATGTTTTGTGATGGTGTGTCAGTTCTCACAGTATTGATTTCTAATCAGTAGTTTTACATTAAGAGATCTGTGGCAGTGTTTGCCAGATAACAGTGTCCCTAAAATTGTATTCTTGCTTACAGTATCACAATGTGGTGGAGTATATTGAATCGTAATCTTTGTGCAGTAATATGTATTTCAACAACCAGGTTCTTAATGGATTGTTTCTGCCGCTCCTGACGACTTGTTTTGGGGTCCTGAATATTGTGCAACAAGATATTTGAAGGTTTGAGCTTCAGTGGTTTAAAAGCAATAATCGAACTCTAAATAGAATTTTTCCCGTCTTTCAGAAAAACTGATGCACAAAGCAAAATATGGAGTCATGTTTCATAAACAGTCTTACAGACATGACAAACCCTGTCTGCAGACCGAGCAGCTTGCTGGCAGACATAACTTGTACTAAGAATTTAAAGAGCGACAGGTTAGCAAATGTGATGGATAACATAATTACATTACATTCTCAAGTTAGTTGAGGCAATTTAGGGCTATTCTAACTGTTTAACTGGCTTTATCTCTCTAGATATCTTACCAATGTGGCAAACATCCCTGTATGCATAAGGAGCATTCATAGTGGTAATGAACATGTAAGCTTCTAAAAACGAGGCATAGTATATGAGCAACAAAAGGTATGATGGATATTCATGTTTTTGCAGTACATGGTGTGTACATTTTGGTCCATTAGTTTTTCTAGTGCTAGAAAATGAATGCGTACTTCATAGCACTGGAGGACCAGCCATTTTCTGTAGTCGAGAAACGAGGTTTCAGAAATTTGCTGCATTACCTGAATCCAAAAGGCAGAATGCCAAGATGGCGATACATCTCGGACACTGCAAAACCAGAACTGTTTAATCTTGTGTGATGCCACATAGCTTCTACAAGCTGTTTACACTGGAGCAATTAGTTTTACAACTGATATTTTCTGTTGGTCATTTGGAAAAGTACAAATACTGCCCTACGGCCCTTCGTGTTTTGTCCTGTAACCTATGTCACTTTTTTTATATTGAGACGTGAGAATAGTCCAGTAACAAAAATGTCAAATACACAAAGAGAAAAAAGACTAGTTGGATCCAGGAGGAAGTGTTGGATTGCAGTGCCTTCTGGACGTGTGATGCACAACAACAAACCATTCCTCTTGGTGCTGACCACGGTGCCTCCACACACGGATTCATTGGTTGCGGTAATTTGGAGTCACTCTATGGCGGTCTGGCATGACACTCCAGTCTTTACCGATGTGACGTGGTGTTAAGGGTCGTAACAGTCTGCGTGCATGTAGTCCTGCGTTGTGAAGTCGTCTGCCAATGGTGCTGGCACTAACTGGATAACTTGTGGAGGGCATCACTGCTCACCGCAATCATGGCTGTTGGGTCAGTCAACTACAGCAATAAGGTCCGTTCTCGCTTACATCACATGCACGGCCGAGTGTGAAACTTAATCATTTGCATGTCCCACAATGTAAAACTTACTCACCAAGTTTAATTCCTGTTGATTAATTCATTCTGGGTGCAGCTTTTTTTTATTTCACTAATGTAAATAATATATTTTATATAATAATTATTTAATAATAATATAATATATATTTCTTTAAAGGTGATTTTAGTTTGGAACATTATGTCTCTCTAGTCCTGACGTTGTATAAAAACAAACCTGTTTGTGTGTGTTTAGATAGAAACCCCAATCCGCCCAGTTCGCCCTGCTGTCATTAAAAACATTAGCACATCAGCTGACAGAACCAGAAACACACATACACCTCCCAACCCACACACACTCCCTTGATGACTGAAACGGGAAACAGGTCAGCAGAGAGGAGACGAGAGGTGTACCAATGCTTCCTAACTACCTTGTCCAAAAAACCGTGTCCTTTGACCCCTCTGACGCAGAGTGTGTGTACGAATGCCCGTCCTCTTGTGTGTGTCTATGTGCGTATAAACGTGTGCACGTCCGGAGGTGTATCCCGAGTACGCCTTTCTGATGAAAGCATTAGGACCCCACTGGGATCCTAAATAAGGCAAAAGAGCATACAGAGGCCCACAGACACACGCCCAGCTCATGAAGGCCACTGCACAGTGGCTGTGTTCTCTGCCTTTTCCTGATGTTCTGACCACTTTTGGTGATTAAGATACCAAAAATCATGACTCGCAACCCAAATGGCTGTCTTACGGCTACACTGACCCCAAAAACCACCACTCCAAATGATGATTCACGCACAAGATGTGTGCCCAAAGGAGGTTCAGAAGCTCGAAAGAGCTGTGTCAGAGTGAGTCAGATCCAAAATGCCAGTTTTAGCATAATTAACACTGCGAAGAGCAAGAGAAGCCCGACACTGTTGAAAAGTAACTGAGCTAGCCCAAACACTGATGGAATACAGGCACTGAACACAAAGATCAAGTACAATACATCAACTATTGAAACATCACCACGTCAGATACAGCTTAACACAATGTCAGCCCTTGTGCTACTTGGTGGAACCCCTCATACTGTTTGAACGTTAGCAGAATGCGCTATTGGTCACTAGATCAGTGAGACGATTACCTAAAAGATAGTACAATTTAATACATGAATGAAGTTACGCCATGTCTGTATTCTCAAATACCATGGTGCAAAAACAACACCTATGTGTTTGGTGTCATTTCAAAGTCACAACAACTAAACCCAGTTCTGGTGTTTTCTGAAGTGTGCAGGATGCACAGTTAGGCTTGTTTTATATTTACTTAATTTGGTTTATTTTGGTTTGGTGTGTCCTATAAGCAGCTTGGTGTGGACTTGAAAATGCAGCTAACTGAGGCATACTGTACAGGGCAAAGCTGTAAAATAACATTGCCACTGTGATGTCATTAAGAAAAAGGAAAGTTCTAGAAGACCAAGAAAACTCTGGTTAAACCCCTATACGTCAGGATCGGCAAGAAGGTCACTGATTCAGGAGCGGTGGTGCACCAGTCCACATTGCTTCCTCAAACATGATCTGCATGCTTACGTCATCATAAAGAAACCTTACCATTGACATCAACCACTGTTTCGTACTGGTATAGTAAAAGATAGGTGGATGGATGGATGGATAGATACTTTATTCATCCTGAAGGAAATTTAGCAATTAAAAAGCAGAATAAAAAGGATAGATCATCCTAAAACCAAAGGTATGTTTGAAGAAAAAGGGAGCAGCATGTGATGAAAGTGGTTGGTGTAGCTCAGTTGGTAACACCACTACTCAGGGTGCTGCCTCTACGTGTGGGAGACTGGGGTTCGAATCCCAGTCTGGGTGACTATGCTGAGCTACACCAATAAGAGTCCTTGGGCAAGACTCCTAACACTGGCCTACCTGTAATCATTAACCTTGTAAGTCGCTCTGGATAAGAGCGTCAGCTAAATGCCATAAATGTAAAAGTAATGATGAAAGGAACACCTTGCCAGCTGTTCAGCATAGTGGTGGCTCCAAGACGCCTGTGTGGGATCCAGAGGTCCAGAAAACTATACACTGGTGGGTTCAAAAATGGGTTCTACAAGATATTAGAGAATTTAGAAACAAATCTGACAAAATCAGTCAAAACTGACTCTGGGAAAAAAGCCTGGCATTCTGCGCATGCAAGGAAGTCCAGGAATATCACAGAAGTGTTCTACCAGGAGGAGTTGGTGAAAATTCCTGAAACAGTTATGCTTGTTACCAAGTACTGATGTAGGAGACACCAGATGAAGGACTGCAAATAGCACGCGTCACATTTACCGTTTAATTTCCCTTTTTTGAGTTTATCAGATCTAAAGAAGGTCTTTACCTTAACTTGTATGTTAACATTCAAGTTAATAACAAGTTGGGCAAAAATGTCCATGCTAATAAAACGCTAATAAACATTTTTCCTGCATGAGGTTTTTGGTTTGTGTGCATGTGTTGGTAGATGTTGCCTGGAGGTTTCTGCCTCTTGCTGGCTCCAGTGGTGCATTGTGGTAATTATCGGGTGGCATATTGTGCATTACAACTGACTGCATCCTCTACATCTTTTACCCCCTAAAGTGATAATAGTCTACAGTCTTCCCCTCTTCCTTTCTTGCTCTGCTCCTCTGCTTACTCCCTTCTTCTTCTGCAAACACTTCTTGGTCATTCTTGGTCAATCTGATGTTTATGTGCTGCTTCAATCTATCACACTGCTACCACAGACTATAATTCTAACACGTTTCCTGTGTTGGTGTATTGACTCATAGGTCTTATAAAAGCCAATGGCCAGGTACTGAGCTGTGAATATATACATGTTCTTATACATACATACATACATACATACATACATACATATGTATGTATCTTTGTGATAACCTTTGTTATTGTATTTTAAACCTAACAATAGAGATTTCTTATTTTGTATTCTGTGAACCTGCACTTTAGTCTACCTCTTGTTCTGTGTCTGTTCTGCTGCTGTAACAATGCATATGTGGGATAATAAAGGTTATATAGGTTGTCTCTTATATAATTTTTACCATTGGAGTTCATGTGTTCAGTTTGGGGACACATTATAGTGAAGAGAAATGAGATGGTCTTTTAAGTTATTTGAATATTAAGACTGTTAGGTTGGTTAGGTTGTATGGAGGTAGTATTGGTATCTGTTATGGATCTGCTATGGGAGGGAGGAAGCCATAGTATCAGTGGATCGCTTGGGTGGTGTGAGGAGTAATGCTATAGTACCATCTCTATAGCAGCTTCACTTGCACATAGAAACTGATTATGTTCAGCAGCTGCCCTGTTTCATCTATTATGAGTGCGTTTCAAACCAGTAAGGGTAGAGAAACCCCGTTTAAAAATATGGTTTGTGATAATCGACCATCAACCAGCATGTTTTGAAATAGACACATGTAATGCCTCTGTAAAATCCTCCCTGTTAGTTCACAGGCCTCTTTAAATGGCACTTCCTGTATTCTGTTGCTAATTGTGTTGCCCAGCGGACGTGTTGTGTGTGCGTGTCTGCATGTCTGAGTGTGTTTAGGTGTGTGCCCGGGGCTTCTCAGTGTAATTACCTTGCAGGCTTCTTTTGTGTTCTGTTCTTGTGCTAGACTGGGTAAGTGAACATAGATGTGAATAGACTGTAAGGCCAAATATAACCTCCACAGCGGCTGCGTTTTGGCTGTTTTTGTGTGTGCAGGGGTGAGGACATGTATGTGCATATGCAAGATGTGGCTCACACTTTCAGGTTCCTCCAAAAAGAGTCACTTCATGAGTTTGCATTGGGCAGATGTTGCTTTAACACAGTATTCCTTTATACTTTGTATCATGGGTAGTAATTAATTCAGCATGACATTTTCCTTCTCCAGAAGCCTCAAACCAAGCTCAATCTTCATTGCATGGCTGGCTCTCTAAGCCTGCCTTCACAACAAACTTGAGTCATCTGCTTAATAGGCTAGAAAATGTGGGACGCAGACCAACCTCAGTTAACTTGAATTAGCCTAAAATAAAGTATCAGGTTCAAAAACCGCACCGTACCGCATGGGAACTGATTTTTACAATAGTGATGCACTCTTGCTAAACCATGTATCGATATCGGTAGATCCACCATATGGCCAAACGGATGTGCTCACCGGGGTGTCGCATCTGTATGAACTTGTTGGACTTCACATTCCAAAACCACGGTAATTAAATTCAGTTGTCAATTGTCATTATACCAATACAAGGTTATACAGTATAACGAAACCCTGTGTATAAATGCACTGTTAGATGTGGAGTTGCCTGTAACAGCTTGCAGCCCTCTGGGAGGCCTTTCCACAAGGTTTTGGGAATGTGGGAATTCGTGTCCATTCAGTCAAAAGCATTTGTAAGGTCAGTGATATTGGACAAAAAAGAATTTGTTAAAAATCCACATTCCAGTTTATCCCAAAGGTGTTCAGTTGGGTTGCGGCTCTGTGTGGGCCACATGAGTTCCTCCACACCAGATACATGAAAACAAGACTTTATGGATCTTGCATTGTACCCAGGGGCACAGTCATCCTGAAACAGGATCTTTTGAAATTCCCTTTACTCCAGAACATTATCCCTTCTCCACCACACTGAACTGTTGGCACAGTTTTGGTAGTGCTCTTCGGCCCATCCCAGGTTTGTCCATCAGAAAGCCAGACAGTGAAGTGTGGTATATCACTGGTTTATCGCTGCGTGGTTCCACTGTTCTAGAGTCAGACACTGTAGACAGTAGTTGGCATTGCACATAATGATTTTAGGCTGCTGGGTTTTTTCAAGAAGCTGGTGACGCACAGCTAATGTGCCAATGTTGCCTCTAGAGGCAGTATGAAACTCTTTGGTGAGTGATGAGACAAAAGGCTGTTATGTATGTATGTATGTATGTATGTCAAACTGTTTGTCTGGTCTACCACTTTATGGCAGAACTGCTGTTGCTTTTAGATGCTTCCATTTCACAGTCATAGCACTTACAGTGGACCGGGCCCATCCAGCAGGTCAGAAATCTCACAAATTGTCTTATGCTAAAGATGGTATTATTTGGCAGTTCCAAATCTGGGACACTGGGATCTTGATCCATTCACTGCCATTGTTTTCTATACCTGTTAGCAGTGGGTGTAGCTAAAACTAAAGTAAGAGAGAGTGTGTGTCCACATACTTTTGGCCATGTATGTGCCTAAAACAGTATTAGCATCTAACAGATGTTGATGCTAATTTTTATAGATGTTTATGTATTAACATGTGTGCATGAAAAATCTTTGATATCAGATCACAGGTCCCATATAAAATATGATCCTTAGGCTCAAATCTGAGGTTTGCACATAGGGACAGGAGAACAGGCAGAATAAGATTAAGTCCAAAAAGGAAACTACAATGATGATATTGGACCAGAGAACTTGTGTTTAAAAATATGAAATATTGTATAATATTAGTTTACCCATTTGGGGACAGTCACTCTCACTTACGGTTTCTACTGACTGGGTTGCTGTGCCATAGGGAGGCCGGTGAGTAAGATGTGTCATCAGCCAACTAAAGGTGTATCCTGGGTGTATTATCTAAACCATTACTCCAAAGGCTGTGGTTCTCTTTGTTGTACATAAGATCCTTTCAGACTGACGCCATGTTATGAAATTCCAGACGTCACAAGGTACGACACATTTGTGGCATTTGGCGCAGAGGGTGTAACTTTAAGACCATGTCTTAAGAGCTTTGTAGTTCATTCATGTTACCGTAACACAAGGATGGAAGGTGTGCCAAATATATAACATGATACCTGAAGACATTCTCACAAAACAGAAACCGAATCTGACAGATTTCTTCCTGTGCTAAAGTCATCGTGTATTTAAATTATATTATGTATGCAAATGTATATTAAAATGAAATGATGGCAGAATCAGCCGTCTACTTTTATTATGCGGTTATGCAGTTACTATGCTGGTAGTTTACACGCTCTCTATAATTAACTCTTAGAAAAACAGTGATTGACACACCTCCAATTACAACAACTGCTGCTTCCTCTGCCAGAACAGACCTGCGGTGAGAGCGGCGGTGGCCGTAAATTAGTCTTAATCATCATAATATAAGGTGGTGCTGAGGCACCACACATACGCTGCCCTGATCTGGAAGGTGGTGCTGTTTTTGTTTCAGACTGTCGGTAATCTTGGTGAAAGACCAGTCGCACAGCTAGCTCTCAGGGTGCTAAATTAACAGGCATGCTTTTGATTACTCTAGGATAAGCTAGACTGTATCTGGGGTGTTGTATTTGCTAACACTCCAGCATCAGCTCATCTGGAGATGTAACCCCAGTCAGGCCTCTTCCTTATTAGACATCTACAGCTTTAGCACCTAGGGGCTACATTTTCCTGGTTTGATTAATGTGAACGTTTACAGAATTCTCTTTTTCCTCCATTTAAATTGGCCTACCATACTTTGGTGTCGTTTAGTGGAGATGAAAGTTGGATGGACATAGCGACAATAACTGAGGGATGGGACTTGGGCTCTGATTGGTTCTAACCACCACGTTGTGTATTCTGAGTCCTCCCTCTGGCTGTGATTGGTTCTGACCACCCCGTCATGTATTCTGAGTCCTCTCTCTGCTTGTGATTGGTTCTGACCACCCCGTCATGTATTCTGAGTCCTCCCTCTGGCTGTGATTGGTTCTGATCACCACATCATGTATTGAGTCCTCCCTCTGGCTGTGATTGGTTCTAACCACCACCTCATGCATTCTGAGTCCTCTCTCTGGCTGTGATTGGTTCTAACCACCACGTCATGCATTCTGAGTCCTCTCCCTGGCTGTGATTGGTTCTGATCACCACATCATGCATTCTGAGTCCTCCTTTTGGCTGTGATTGGTTCTGATCACCGCATCATGTATTCTGAGTCCTCACTCTGCTTGTGATTGGTTATGATCACCACATCATGCATTCGGAGTCCTCTCCCTGGCTGTGATTGGTTCTGATCACCACATCATGCATTCCGAGTCCTCCCTCTGGCTGTGATTGGTTCTAACCACCACATCATGCATTCTGAGTCCTCCCTCTGGCTGTGATTGGTTCTAACCACCACATCATGCATTCTGAGTCCTCCCTCTGGCTGTGATTGGTTCTAACCACCACATCATGCATTCTGAGTCCTCTCCCTGGCTGTGATTGGTTCTGACCACCACATCGTGCATTCTGAGTCCTCCCTCTGGCTGTGATTGGTTCTAACCACCACATCATGCATTCTGAGTCCTCCCTCTGGCTGTGATTGGTTCTAACCACCACATCATGTATTCTAAGTCCTCTCTCTGGCTGTGATTGGTTCTAACCACTACGTATTAGCTGTGTCCCATTTTGGGGGCTGCCTCCTTCGGAGACTGCATTTGGAGACCGATTGTGCCATAAAACCGTGACTATGCCACATTTGTTGTGTTACTGCCCCCTGACTGTAATTGGGCCCAATCACCATGTAATTTGAACATGATTTTAATCACCACATTATTTGTTCTGGTACCGATTGTGATTGGGCCTAATCACCATGCTGTCTATTCTGAAACCATCCTTTGTTCTGAAACCTCGCCGTGACTCTGATTGGTCCTGTGTGGGACGCAAACGTCAAGCGGTGCTTCTAGCTGTTCTTTCTAAGTACACTTAAGGCCATGTGTTTGGCAGTAGTTTGATTTAGGTTAGGTTCTTTGGCTGTTTGAAGTATACTGCCAACATAACGGTTGCTGATTTTATTATTGGCTGAAGATGTACACTTCAGACAGTTTAAATGAGGTGCCAGCTAAGTTTAGTCCTGGCCTACTTTAGCATTGATGTTTTCCAGCTCAGGTTCTCTTTTTCTGTCCTCCTGTCACATATACACCAGTGCGCGCACACGCACACGCTGAACCATTTAGGAAAAGTCAGTTGGGGAAAGGACAGCAGACACTATCTGGCCTACATTGAGTATCACGTTGTGTATGCATATGTCCATGTGGTGCATCTTTTTCCTTGATAAACAGAAAGACGACTGAAGTGAGTCATTTTTGACCTACAGCCAACTTTTAACTTTCACCAGCGTCTCTCATTTTTTCCTCCTCTTCACACCTCCTTTTTTGTGTGTGTGTGTGTATACATAAATCTATATATATAAATCCGGCTTTTCAAATCCCTGGTTAAAGCCTGACGCAGCTTCTGCTTCAAATGACCAGATTTAGAAAGGAATTAATGCCAGCCGCTCATAGGATTCATTTCCCGCCAGACCTAGAAGAACGGATGCTCCTGGGATCATGGTCAGTGTGGCTGATGTCTTTACAAACACACACACACTAACCCCAAAAAAACAAGCAGCCAAGAAAACAAGATCAGGGTCAGAATGCTCATTTTTGCCAAAGTTTTTTGTGTCAGAGCAGCTCCTGGGGGACGGTGGAGTCTCTTCGATCTCTTTCTCTCTCATATTGATTTGTCCAGTCTACTTTGTGGTGTCAGAATGAGGTCAGGCCAAGACTGTAATGGAGTCGTGTATTACCGTATTCTGCTGTTGCAGAGAGAACCCCAACCAACCCCAGCACAACCAATGTTTTTATCCTGCTTCAACTACAGTATTAGGATGGAGGCTCTGGAGACAAACTGTGGAAGATCATTCATCAGTCATCACTCCCTTTTGGTTTCTCCCACTTGTGCCCATCAGGTTTCGGTTTTCAGTAATGCAGCTCTTTCTAATCCTAGTTGCTCTTCAGTTTGAACTGTTGAGCAGGATGAATAATGAGGCAGATTAGAAATGTTCCATTGTCCTTTACATCAGAGATGTGCTGCCTGAAACCAGCAGGGGAATCGAGTAGGTGCTTGCTTTGTTTTGGAAACAACCGGGTATGCGTGATGCCTGGAATTTTCCAGTTGTTCCAGTGACTCCCCAAACATACTCGTATAGTTAAACGTTCTGGCCATTAATGCCAAAGGCATGGCACTGGAATAATCTGCAAATGACTCAAAGCTGTTCTCTCAACACCACAATACAGAGCATTCTCAGACAGCTCTTTGTTTATGAGATAGCATAGTTGAAATGTTAGTCTATCAAATTCTAAGAGGTGATTTGGGAAAAACTCTTAATACCTAAGTAGATGTAGTTCATGCTGCATAAAGCTTGAGGACTTTCAGTCCAGCAGAGGGCGCTGCACTTCTGACCCAATCATGTGATGACTTGTGTTGTGTCATTCTGACGAATGTAAAAATTTATCGCCAGTGAACGTTAATGTTTTGCCTAGGGGTGATGTCGATGAACCACCACTGGTACACTTAATATAGAATTTTGGACCTCTGTTCAGCTGCTCCTTATAATGGGACACATCAGTAAGGTATGTAGAGGTAGCGCAGACGAGGGAAAACAGACATCCTGTTCATGTGAATGCCGCCGACTTACCTGAGCCGATTTGGTTCCAACTTGCATGTTATACCATAAGACGTATAATTCTGTTTTCTAGGTGGCCATTTGGAGTAGCACCAGTCCTAGTTTCTGTCTTTTCCTGCTCATTCTTTCCTGCTGATTACCTGCTCAGGTATACCAACCAAATAAAGATTTGGAACAGCTGGCTGTGGCCTAGATGCCTCAGTTTCCAAGCATGTACCTCCGTGGGTTGGATAGTGACCTGTCACTGGAAATGAATGGAAATGGAGTAGTGTTTATCTTTCTAGCAAATCAAATAATCACCAGCACAGAGCTTCTGATTCCTCCATTAGCTAAATCATGTTAAATCATGCAGTCTGTGAAACTGTACCAAGTCCAGATATTGTTGAGACACTTGTAGGAGTTGAGTTTATTGAAACTAACCAAAATGCCTACTGTACAGTAGGGATACTTGGAAATTTGACTAATAACGATCATTGATAGATAACATTTCCTGGCTGTAGTGAGTACTGGTACAGCAAAGTTTGTCCTGTTTAACTGGAAAGCAGCACAGTACACAAAATATTGAGTAAATGTCTCAGTTCACAGCTAGTGGTTCTTTTTCTCTCTGTTCCCTCATTGATCACATGTCTAAAAAATAATTGTTGTGATAACGTGTATCATAAAAAGTATTAGAGTATTAGTTTTTGACATATCGCACTCCTAATCTTATAATGATCATGTACGGAACTATCAGTGATGATACTAATGCGGATGAATTAGCATTTAGCAATAGTAGCCCACCACCAACTAAACATCCTTTCAGTGTGTGTATGTATGTATGTATGTATGTGTATGTGTATGTGTATGTGTATGTGTATGTGTATGTGTATGTGTCTGTGTCTGTGTCTGTGTCTGTGTGTGTGTGTGTGTGTGTGTGTGTATATATATATATATATATATATATATATATATATATATATATATATATATATATATATATATATATATGTATATATATACACACACACTTCAATATTCTATCCCTTGTATATACCCTGCATCTATTTTATCTTCCTCATACATGGAAATGTTCCATCTGTATATATCTATTCCTAACTTTATATTACTGGTATATGGTGCTGTATATTAGGATAAACAGAGCTATTTGTTGTCTACTGTATATCTTGGTGTTTAAGTACGGCAAGCAAGTACGGACCTGTGTAAATATGTCGTGGCAATTGATTTGATTTTGATTTATTTTGATCAATCAGTGGTTTGGAGTAATGAAGTAAAATGAAGCCTAGATTCAACACAGTTAAACTCCTGGTTCCACATCCATACATTTCAGTCCTACAGAGAAATTGCTCAGTTCAAGAACTGTTGAGAAAGTCCGAGTTCATTGAGACTAAACCCAAACTGCCGTTCAGTTCCACAGAGCTGTTTATCAGATTTCCGGGGGTAAATGCAGTCCTTCACTAGGCCTGAATTACCAGCGATTTGACCCAGACAGATTCATTGACGGAATGACATTCCGAGCAGTGGTTGTCACGGTGCTGCCTCACAGAGCTTGTTCTAAAGGTGTTGTTGCGTGGGTTGCGGAGTATTCAGTGATGCAAAACAGGATTATCACTGATTTCCTTTTCTTTCACCACTCTGTTGTTTTGCTGGACTCTCCTTTCTGCGTTACTGTAAGTGTTTTCCGTTTACCTCTCTGTCACTCAGACACAAACACACATCTGTCATGTGTAGAGCAGGTTTGGCAGGTGTAGTTCCTGACTGCTTAGGACAGCAGGTGCAGTCCCAGGACACAGGTGTTTTTTCACACTCACCTGGCAACCGGGGTGTGTGTGTGTCTGTGTGTATGTGTTCTGCAGAAACAGCAGGTTGTGGAGGGAGGGAACTGGAAGTGCAGCTGCTTGCTTTTGCTCTGCGCATACAAGCACAGGCTCAGTCACGGGCGCTTTTGGAGGGAGTGTTTAGGAGCGAGGAATTGATTGAACTGGTCTGGGAGTAGGTGAGATTACACAGGCGGTATCGTTAATGGTAAGAAACCCTGTTCTTTCTCTTTCTTCTCTTACTATCGCAGTCTTTCATTCTTTCTCTTTCATTACAGATCTGTGTGATTGTGGAATTGTTATGGGTACCACGGAAGAGGCATGTTAATCCCATGAAACCGAAAACTGAGTATTAGCTTTTTGGTCACTTGCTATCTAGATTGAGTTGTTTTTGAGCTGGGAGGTAATTCCTTGTTTTTGTTTCTGGTTGAGTTTGAACTGACAACAGCATAATCCCAGCTGCTTAAGTAATAATAATGCTGTTTAGATAATATTGTTTAATAAATCTGTTTAAATTCTCTTAAATGACATCACAGTGTACCTCACTGAGTATAATGTAGATTGGGTCAGGACTTCAACACTTTTTAACTGCATATTTGAAGGCCTGATTTGTCCAGTTTATTTGGAGTTAGTGCCACATGGTACGTGAAGTGTTACAAGTCATTGGGTTTATACGTTTATTGGGTTTATTTATGTTTGGTAGGCTGTGGTAGGCATATTGTCCAGCTCCAGCGTGTGCACACCTTGTCATTAATTGAGACTGTCTTTATTTTGGTTATGAGGGTTCCTATAGCATTGATAGTTAATATCATTAGTAAAAAGCTGATCTGGGCCACATTAGACTGGCTTTAGACTGGCTTAACGTGACGATACTTCCTTATAGAGAGTATATCTAGGGGCCAGTGCCAGTATCCGGCATGTACGCGTCTACCAATCCTGATGCTGATGCTGGCCATTTTTAAAACGAGGGTTAGCATTAATATGACCTTCAGTTCTGTAGGGTTACGAGTGCGGTACAAGGCGATGTGTGAACATTCTCCCGCAGTGGGTGTAATAAATGCCTCGCCAAACAGTGGTTTTAAATAACAGGTAAATCTAACCATCTATCAGACGCAGATGTTTTAGTTTTAAGCAAATATCTGCCGGTAACGATGCCGTTCTGATATCATCATGTATCCCTAATTTTAGTGTGTTCACTCAGCATTTGTTTCCATGATGACTTTAACTTCGTATTATTAAACAAACCTGCCTACACTTTAAAGGACATCACATAATGAGCTGAAATGCCAGAGCCTCACATTGCGTAAAGCAGTAATCTTGGAAACCATTGGTGCTTTGTAAGCAAAACAAGCCCAGCCTAGCATTATTTGCAGTGTCACAGGGTCTTATTTGCCAAAGAGAGATTTAGGCTGCATAATGAATAGCGAAGGTGTGGTGAAGCAACAGTAATGAATAGTTAGCAGCTAACAGCTTTGGCATGGTGACAGAATCTGCCGTTTAGGTGAGCACTGAGCATGGAATGCTAGATTTTAGATTTTAGATATTGTCATGTGAACTGATTCTTTCCTGGTTCCATAATAATGATAATAATATAGAATACAGGAAATTCTTTATATAAACTTCCAGGCAAAAGAAATGGGCCATGCCCGAAGTATATTGTTTCTACTGGCTGTTTTGACCTGGTCAGAGTCCAGATTTAAACCCTATAGAGGGTAATCTGTCTCACAAACTAGTTTGGCAATGATTTCACCTGTTTGAGGTCGTCAGTGCTGAGTGGAACAGTCTTGAGATTGTCTGCTTTAATCTGCAAAACTTCACTATTTAAAGGAAAATTTTAAAAAGCTTCCCATAATGAGCCGTTTGATATTAATGGACTAAGACTGATCAGTTATTTTTCTCTAGTTGGATCTGTAGTTGTTAACATCCTCCTCGCAATAACAAGTGTTGCGTTCTCAAGATATATATTTACTTCATTATCACACTTAATAAGTAACCTCCATAAAACATGTTCTAAACGTGTTCATGTTCCGATAAGGACTAAATTAATTCAGGTGACATAATTAAATATCACAAGATCTTGAGTAAACAAATGACAGTGACTTACAGAAGACCAGAGTTACAAACTATCAAAAGTATAAGCTATATATAAATATATGACTAATATTTTTCCCACAAATTTTATTCTGTGTAATATTGAAGTTGTTTTCAACATGAATTTTTCACACAACGTAGAGAACAGCTGCTTTGATCAAAAGATGTAGATAATGTAGATAAAATTAGATATGTAGGGATATATGTGGCATTTGCATGGGTGCTGGACAACAGCTAAACATCCAGCACTGCTAATGGCACAGCTGGGTGTAAAATAGGTCTCGTCCTAGATAAGCCTGAAGGACTTCACATAAAATTACCTCCTTTTTTTTTACACACCAGCCCATATTTTTCTATTCTTTTTCCCCCCTTTCCTATATTACCCTGGATTTGCCCAGAGGCAGAACTGATCTAGGATACCTAGCCTTCTCCCCAGGGATTTGACTTTTGCATTTGGAATGAGGTTCTGGAAAATTTGAGGATTTTTCCAGTGCTAAAGCTGTCGAAGTGCTAGTGGGAATTTTGAGGCACTTTGGGATGTGTTGATGGAGCAGGAGGCAAAACGGGATTCATTAAGTGAAAAGGAGGGAAGCTGATTTCATACTGGCCTAGAGCGCTGTGAAAATTCAGGACAGATGATGGCTGTGTGTGTGTGTGTGTGTGTGTGTGTGTGTGTGTGTGTGTGTGTGTGTGTGTGTGTGTGTGTGTGTGTGGAGGAATAGAGTACCATTTTGGGGGATAAAGCTGCAAAGATACACTGTTGGTCTTAAGCCCTTAGGAACAGATGCTATGCGAGCAGACTGGATGATATGGGGCATTGGGGACATACAAACCGGAGTTTACATCTGATTATTATAATTACAAAGTATGTGATGTACCAAGAGTAAAACATACATCCCAAATCTAACGCCAGTGCAGACCTCTAATAGTGGTTATTGATGTTCCTGGATTTGAACCGTATTTGCCCTGTAATTTATTTTTACAGTATTTCAGTGTTTATCTGATATGACTTTTACAGCAGTCAGTGAAAGTAAAGGTGGCGGATCTATTTGCCACTGGTTACTCTGCTTGAGCTCTTAACAGTAAACTGGTTATAACTGATTAATCTTTAATAATTTCACATTATAAATGAATTTGTAGAATATAATGTTTTTATTCGTATTGTAAGGTCTTCTCAAAGCTTCACAAATCCCTCATTTTGGGACTTATTTGGGAACGGCACAAGGCAAATAAATCTTGACTGGAAGCCTGATTTGATCCTAATGTAAATGGGAATTTTTTAAGGCAGTATGTTGTAAAAGTTCTGCAGATTCTTAATCTCTCCCTAAATATATATTTCCTCTTCTTCTAGCAGCACGATGGTACTGTACTGTCTGCATATTCTCCATGTTTTAACACCAGACTCTTGATAGACGTTAACATTGTTTATACAGATGAACAATCAAATAATAGCAAAGGTATGTTAATTTGAATGTACATTGTCCTGATTGGTTGAACTTATATTGACAGACCAGTCATACAGAATCAGATCAAGTAAGATTTGTTCTTATTTCAGTGATTGTGATGTGGATATATACATTCAGTGGCTACATTTTATTCATGTTTTATTATTTCATGATGGCTCGATGCGTTACAGACCGTGTGTATGATTTTTGGTACACCTTGGATGTTTCAGTGTAAGACCAGCCAGACCAAATGATATACAAACCTCCAAAAACCCCAATCTCTGGTGCGGAAACAGGATTAGAAAGTCACCTGTAACTGTGTTATACACAGCAAGCTTCATAACCTTCATTGTGTTAATGAACATATGTTAAGGAAATGCATGTGGTCATTGAGACAAACCTTAATCTCCACAGTGGTAGTTGAGTTCTGCACGGTCTGGCAACCAAAATGTTAACTCTGAGACTGAACAGCCCGAAGCATGATTGCTCCCTTCCAGTGGCTCCCATCGGTTCCAATTAAATACCTCTCTGATGACTGCCATCAGACAGTCCTGTCTTTACAACCAGCCATAGAGACCGTATCTCAAATAAGCCCCAATCAGCAAGACCCAGCTTGCTTCATTTCCCTGGATCATAAAGAGAATACAGAGCCATCAGCAAACAGCGTGAATCCCGCTTAAAGCCCCACCTCGTTGTTGTACTAGTAAAACATTAAATCCCTCAAGAAGCACAGCAGTAGATTTCACAGCAGTGGGTATTTAAATGTGATGCTACCAAAACTGTAACAGTGGTAGAAAAACTCTCCTAGTGTAAAATCTTTTTACATTAAAGGTGGAGTTCATTTACATTTACGGTTTGGGCATTTAGCTGACGCTTTTGTCCAGAGCAACTTACAAGGTCATTCGTTTTACATATAGGCCAGTGCAGTGTTAGGAGTCTTGCCCAAGGACTGGTGTAGCTCAGCATTTGCTACCTAGACTGCTGAGCCACACCAGCCACAGAGTACAGAGGGTTCTAGAGGGTTTAACGTGAAGTTATCCATTGTAGAGAAATTCAGATTTTTGTTTGATGGGAAATTTATAACAACCAGATTTTGAAGCTTTTGCAGGTTACTCCTCAGAAAGGTACAATGCTTTATGGTTATCAGTATAGTTGAGAATCGTTATTTATTTATTTATAAAAAATTTTGAAGAAGTTGTAGACACTGGAAATCTGGAAATCAAGAAATCATAGGTCATATTTACAACAATCTACATACTGAATGACTTTACCACTGAAATATTATATTGGGCAAAAACTTGTGGGTCCCCCCCCCCCCCCCCTTTACAAACACGAACTGAACTAGAGACCTCCAGGACCAGGAAGTATCTATTTTTTCTAGTTTTTTATTTTCATTTTATATCGGCTGCGGTTTAGTAATTGTTTTTTCTTTGGAAACCAAGACAACAATACATCCCAGACAGCAAAATTGTTCTGGCCCAAATCTGGCCCACATTCCCAGTTTTGTGTTGACAGCACTTGGGTGGACCTCTTCCCGTAGCAAGATGTGGGCAACATACGCAGCATATGAGGGCCACGCCAAAAAGCAACTCTGCTATATCTGTGCTAGAAGAGGGCCACATCTGTTTTGACACAGGTGGGCTAAATGCATGTTGTAAGTATGTGGGCCATTTTTGGCTCACAGCAGTTTGCTATTGCCGACTGTGGACCAGCAGTGCCATATGCTTTGCCAGTTGTGGCCCACATTCATGCTATCTGAGATTTAGCCTATTTAATCTATGCAGTGGTGAAAAGTGGCAAAATGAATGAAACAATGTGGGTAAATATAAGGGTGCATATCTTGAAAAATTAAGTTTCCTCACTTTTTTTTGCTATGTAGTGTATAAAGTTTTAAAGCACTGCTTTTGTGATGTCACTAAAAACATCTTCTTCCTATCCATATCTACCTAGTTAGCCTATCAAAGTGTCGCTCTGCCCATTCTTGCTGACATTAGACGTGTTTCAGTCTTGGTTGCTTTTACAGTCAGGCCACAGTTCTGTACATTACAGCTCTAATTTTGTCTTTGTCTCGAAAGTGCCAACAAAGGAAGGCTGTGTAAAATCCAGTATTAAGAGAGGTTAAAAATGAATAGTGACCGTTTGGTGCACTATACCACACAGGCATTATAGGTAGACCTCAAGAAAAATGGATGAAGTGAAAAAAGGATGTCTGATATGGGCCCAGTTAGTTCAGCTGGAATTCCCCTTTAAGTCACAGCATAAGGTGCTCTGAATGAAACGTTTTCGGATTGTCAGATATGGCAGGGGAAGTTCTTACTGAGAAAACAGATTCTAGCTTAGACTAGAGATGGAGAGCAGGAGTTCATTTTAGTGTCACTGTTTCTGCATCTCTGGAAACCATGTATCGATCGACCGATCAATAGATGCAATCTCTCTCTCTTTTGGCTGAGAGACATTTTGGGTAAATGGATGTCCTTGTGAAGGTCAAGCTTCTTCTCCTCTTTCTGATATTTCAGTAGGAGCAAGAACAACCTGGGTAGGTGTGCATGTGCGTGGGGGTGTGTGCGTGTTGGGTCTCATCTCTCTTTTTCTTTGTCTCTCTCTAGACCCTCTAGACCTCTCCGCCTCAGTCCTACAATATTCCTGCGGATCAGTGGATTTGGTGCTGAAAAAGAAAGCTCCGCCTCCTCCCAGATCATGCCACACCCACACTGTAGAGGAACCCTGCCCTCAGCCCATAGCTGCACCCAGGAAGGCTATCTCACAGAAACCTCAAGGTAATGCATCTCTCATCTAGATCAACCCAACTTAAGCATTTCTAGCCGGCTCAGTAATTATTTTTTAATTTAATTGATCTGTTTCAGAGTTAATCCGCTTTAATCAAAGCGCACACTTTCAGTGGGGTTTAGGTCCAGGGACTGGGATGACTGGTTCAAAGGCTCGATTCTGTGGTCATTGAACCATTTTGTGTGGGTTTGGGCATATGTCTTAGATCACTGTCCTGGTGAAAGGTCCAAATATGACTCAGTTTTAGCTTCTTGGCTGAGGCATCTCCTGGTACTTCATGGTGTTGACGGTGCCATGTAGCCTAACAGAGTTTCCAGGGCCTCAAAACACCACAGGTCCTCCATCATACTTAGCAGTGATAATGTAGTTACTGTCCTCCGTATACGCCAAACCCTCCTTTAGTGTTTGGTTGCCAACAAGCTCTATTTTTGTCTCCTCCGACCATAGAAGTCGCTTCCAGGAGCGTCCACTGAAGCCCAGGCGCTTATGTTTGCGGTTGGATGAAAGAAATGCTTTCTATTGGGATGCCTTCTGAATTTTTTGTTGGCATGGAGTTGGTGTGTAATTGAAGTTTTGGAGACTTGGAGACCAGAGAATGCTAATATCTTCTGCCAGTCTCCGACTGTGATCCTCGGGGAAATGTTCCTCCCTAATCATCCCTCTCACTATGTGTGGTACAGCTGAAGTCCTAAAGTGTCAGATTAGATACATACATAATTAGAAAATGGCAGTTGAATCAATCATGATTTTAGTTCTACAAAGTGGGACCACATTTGTGAGGACATATCATCACTTTTGGATTTCCTGAAGTCCTAGATACATCACTCACTGCAAGTGCTGATGGTAGCCAGCAGTTCTTCATGGTGAACGGTGGTTGCAGCTTTATGCCAGGGCTCTGGAAAAGTCACTGTAAAACTAGCTGTGACTACAAAATAGCTTTTACAAGCTTTAGATGTCTGTGCTCAGTGTAGAAAAGCTAAAATACAGTGGTTAGACGCTCTTAGCTCAGGTCTTTTTAAAAAATATATATTTATTATTATCATTATTATTATTAGAGTTCTAGTAATCAGGGTTCCACAGGTTGAGCAACATCAAAATTTGGGACACTCCTCAAAGGGCAAGATGTAAAGAAAACCTTTACATCTCATGATCTCGACCCAGTTTCTTTAGGCCCATTTACATTACATTTACATTTATGGCATTTAGCTGACTCCTATCCAGAGCGACTTACAAGTCTAATCATATTACAGATAGACCAATGTAGCGTTAGGAGTCTTGCCCAAGGACTCTTATTGGTGTGACACAGCACAATCACCCAGACCGGGATTCAAACCTCAGTCTCCCACACGTGGTGGAGGCTCTTGGAGGGTAGTAGTGTTATCCGCTGAGCTACACCAACCACTACACCAGGCCCGTTGTCCTGCACATTATAGAGCCTTCCATGCATTAACGCAGCTACTCAGTCAGTGAGCTGATTAGTTGGATCTGGTGAGTCAGGAACTGTAAAAACACTGCACATTGAAAAGCACTGGGCCTCCAAGACCAGGGTTGTGACCCCTGTTGTGGTCATTCATAAGAGCTGCATGAAGAACTGACTGACCTTTCAGTGCTGAATTAGCCATGCATTTTGTTCTAATAGAGGGGGAGAATGCTGTGAGGGAAATTGAAGCATATGGCCTTGAAAGAGAGGTTCATGCTTGAGCCACAAAATACCACAGAACTAAACAGAAGTAAAGCTTGAAGTGGCTGGCAGAAGTTCAGGGCACATGAAAAGACCGATCAGTTACAAGAGGAAGTATTGTGTTTCGGCCTCTGCTAGCTGGCATAGCAAGTTATTAAGCAAAGAGAGGTGCTTCACATGTGAGCATTGTGTCCTGTGTAAATTTCCTTAATTCATCCCCGAGATTAAAGGTGCTATTGTGGATTAGGAAAAGTCGGAAACACGATTGCTCCTCTAGGTGAACTTAGTACATACCAGGACTTCTTCTCAAATGTCATCTAATCAGGTCCTGGCCTCTGGAACAGTCACAAGTCTTTGAGTGTTACTGGCTGTTTCAGGGGTTTAATTCGGTTTAGCTCTCTTACTGGAGTTGTCTTTCGCCTCTGAATTCCACCATTGTTTTTGATAATCTTAGCTTTTTAAGTGTTAGAGAAAACACAGAGCCCCTGCCTCTAGTTCGGATAAGGGTTTGGGTTGTAATCAATCAGCGCTGTTTGACATAAGGCAGTTTGAGATACTTACTTACAAAAACAACAACCAGACAGTTCATTTATTTTGAGTGTGAGTTAAAAA
The DNA here is from genome assembly GCA_024036415.1 of Prochilodus magdalenae. Lineage (NCBI taxonomy): Eukaryota > Metazoa > Chordata > Actinopteri > Characiformes > Prochilodontidae > Prochilodus > Prochilodus magdalenae. The sequence goes on along the minus strand of JAMWET010002706.1, from coordinate 311,181 downwards.
AAAGTGCTGCTATTCAAACCACCTTCTAGACATAGTGGGAATATACCCTCATTTTTAAAAGAGTAGTTGCACTAATTTGTTGCACCCAGAAGGAATCAACCGACAGGAATGGAACTTGATGGGTAGGTTCGTCAAAGTGTCAAACTCGGCCTGCAGGGCTACATGCATGCAGACCGTTACAACAGTTGCCCGTAACACTGCATTGCTGTCTTGCCAGAATGCCATAGAGTGGTTCAGAAAGGCAGCAGGCCATCACTGACCACTTTTGTCTTAGTGGTGACAATCAACGAATGCATGTGTGCAGGCAATGTGGTCAGTAACAAGACAAACTGTTGCTTTTACATGCCCAGAAGGCCTGGTGCTACTCCACCTCCACCCCTACCGCACAATCGGCAGGAACTGTGCGAGAATATTCAAGCTGCATGGGATGGATTATTGTAGGACACCATTAGGAACCTCTACAACTTAATGCCAAAACGTCTGAAATGCTGTCTTAGAAAACATGGCGAACCAACGTGTCTGAGAGACACTACTTTTGTATGTGTAGTTCAATAAATATTGTCCATATCAGTCTAAATTCATCATCATTTATTGTTCCTGGTAACCTTTAACCTCCTTCCCAATAGCACTGCAATCCCACACTTCATTTTGGGTGTAACTGTGGTTTGACAGTGAGTGTAAACAATCGAGTGAAGATATGATTATGTGCTGACCCAAAACTTGTTTTTAAGGAGCAGCTAGGTGTCTCCCTTCTCCAAGTATTAGAGGTAGATATGAATAATTTCACAGGCCTGAAAGAAAAAGACTAAATCTAAAACAAACCTAGTAAAAAATGTTGGCAGTTGTTTGTAGTGCAATATAAAGTGAAGGGGAAACGGGTCACAGCAGGTATTAGGGGTACTCTCACATTAAGGCCGGCCTCACACTGTGGAAGTTGCATGTCTGCTGTTGCCTGCAACATAATGTCTGTGCAACTTGAGAACCATAAAGGGCATTTAGGTGTTTACAAAAGGCCTAATGATTTCTAAAAAACTGAACAATCTGTCGTTTTTCTTCAGCCATGTTTGTATTTAAACTCTGCAAGCATTATGGTACTGTAGAAACTGTGTAATAACAGTAATAGCCTTACTGATGTCTCACTCATCCTGTACCTAGAAATGGACTTAGCTGAATGGCTCCTGATGACAGCAGGCTAACCAAAAAGAATAAATGGCAACACAAGCAGCTGGTGCTGCTAGCTAGTTAGCTAGTTAGTTTGTTGTTACGGCTCAGGAAACTGACAGTTGGGAAAACTACCAGCCTTGAGTTGGTTCAAGGGATCACCTTATCAACAACCTCTACCGTTTTATTTTCTTGTCTGGTGGAATTAGTCAGTTTAAAGTAGATCATTAAATGTGATCACATGATGCGTTATCTGCATTTTGATTGGCTAAGCTCACACAGTAAAACTGTTGCACATGAATTACAAGGGAATTGCGGGATGCTTTACATTATGCAACTCAAGTACGATTTGGTTTTCATGTAGATGTTCCTGGTCTTATTCTGAATGCATACTTAGGGTCATGTTACCCATTGCTCGATACCAGGCTGATGTTGGCCACTCTTCAAAGCCTTGTACATACCGGTTACACCTGGACTTCAACAATGAGCGTTCGGTGACTGCGATCCTCCCCCTCTGCAGCTGCCAGCAAAACCTTAGGCTCTTAATGGACCATTCCACTGACCGCTGCAGTGCTGATGGTGGCAGCACAGTTTTTCATTACTGACTGCTCTATTGAAAACCATGGAATGCTGTCATCCATCTACCTTTGGAATGTTCATGAAGCCTAGTACCTGTTAGTTCCACCACTCTCCGTTTTGCATAGTAGTGCCAAATATTATATTGGATCGGCAGCATTTGAGACTCTGGCTGTTCATGTCCTTCTTCATACCAGCCACTGCTACTACCTGTTGTTAAGGTGCAGTAGGTGGTGATGGTGACTGCGCTACGGAGTGGGCCCAGTGACGGCCCATTTGCCCGCTAGGAAATACTCATAAACTTCCTTGTATATCTTTTTATTTTAGTTCTAGCTCTTTCAGTGTGCTTGTGTGTTTGTAGGCGTGTGCCTGTTGATAAGGGTGTATTTTTTTTAAGTAAGCGATTTTCAGTAGTCGCTCTATTAAGAGAAAGAGAGAGAAGGGAAGGAAGTGGGAAGCGCACAGCTCAGCGAGACAGCCCGCATATCTGCATCCGCAGAGTCATTTCTCATATCAGGACTCAGCATGATGTAAGTTTTGCCACATGCCAACAACATGCAAAGTGCTCTGTATCAAATTTACAAAGCGTTTGCATTTTGTCGGTCTGTGGATAAACCGTCTATTGTGATGCCTGTACTCTTTGCGTGCGTGCATGTGTGTGTATGCGTGTTTGTGTGTGCGTGCATTGTTGAGCAACCACAGCGTAAATGATTTCTACTTCCTGTTCACAAAGCAGGAAGCTGTCAGCCGCTGAGTTGCCCAAGCCTGCACCTTTCTGTCTTCTGTTTAAAGCTGTTTTCTTTTCCAGTTTTGATGTTTTGCTGGTTTTGTTTGCGTGTTAGCTGGTTTGGATGGTACTAATATGGAGGCTTCATCACTTGGATACAAGCAGGAAAACTTCAAGTGCACGGTCACCGTGGTGATGATACTTGCCTGAATCTCTCTCCTCCGGTCTCTCCGTCTTTCTCTCTCTGTATCTCTCTCTCTCTCTCTCTCTCAGTGCCCCCTAAGCCTGCGCACCTGCTGGCTTTGGGCCAGGACAAGCGGCCGCTGCAAATTCCTCCGCCGCCGTGCCGCCCTCTCCCAACGCCTCCACCCAAGCCGAAATATCTGGCCCCTGAGCAGGTCAAGCAGTCTGCCAAGAGTGTGTGCCTGCTTATTGAGAAGTTCGAGAACTCCAGGTAAGGATAAAGAATTCCATTTCATTTTCGTACTGTGGTTTGACAACGTGCCTAAAAATATGAACGCAAAAGAGAAATGAAGATTGGCTTAAATAACAAAATTGAAAAGGGAAAACTGATTCAGACAGCACACATTAGTTTACAGAGGTACCGTGTAGCAAAGCTGCTGTCGGCAGTTACAGTTTTCAGAAGTTTATGGCAAGAAATAATAGCTTTTGGGCTGCTTTGTTGGGCTCTTCCTCTTATCGAACTGTCTCCAGTTGGCCATGAGGGATTTTATGGTCGCTTCTGGTGGACTTGCAGTTTCAAAAACTGGCTTAGATGTTTTTGTGAGATGTGAGTCAGGTCATGCAAACACCTCCACTGTTTCTAGAAACCAGTCTCAAGTTGTGTTGGGTTTTTTTGTCTTTCTTCTCCTCCTTCTTCTCCAGTGGCATTAAAGCCTCCTGTAATATCATTCAGTACATCACTCACTTCTTGTTTTCTTCAATGACGTGTAGAACCCCAGTATTGTCTGAAGAGAACCGGCCATCTGTCATGATGCTCACACCTCTGTACTTCACTGTAGGTGTGGTGTTCATGTTACAGTACACACCACACTTCTTTCTCCAAACGTGACGAGCTGAAATGAGCTGTCTAAGAGTTCTGTTTTTTCTTGTGTGGTGGACTAAACATGTTCTCATTAGTTTAAATGTGTGTGTGCATTGAGATGCTTTATATGTGCCTTTTAGTAGTGTTTTTGTTTTGTGTGGAGTGTGGGACTGTAGAAACCATTCTCAGTGTCTTTTAGTTGCAGTTTGCTTGTTGGTGGTGGTGGTGGTGTTGTAACTGACAACACTAAAGCTGAAGGGAAGCTGAGTGCTTGTTCACTGGTGCTGATCTTTGCTTTGGCATTCTTGATGTCCATCCTCCCTGATACATTGTCACATCTCCACCGTGCATATTCCCTTTTTAGCATAGCGATATCACTGTGTCAAGATGCAGTGCTGCTACTACTGTGTATGAGCTTTTATTGAGGTCAATATTGCTGTGTTTGCAGATTCATCTTCCTTGTCCTTGGAAATATTGGTTCTGTGGTTGCAATTTGAGGAATAAGCCAAAGCGTCTTTTTTTGTTTTACTACGCTCTTTCTCACTCTCTCTTTCCCTCCCTCATTCCTTCTCCCAGCTCTTAATTAGTTAATGTCTTAATACGCATAATGCACCATTTCATGCTGTCAGTGCAGTTCATCTCACATTGCACCCAAAGATAAAGAGTTCACAGATGCTGTTGGAGCATTTCTTCATAGTCCAAAAAGGGAAGATGGAAAATATTAATGTGACTTGGTGACCTGTGACTCAAATCTTACATTGCAAAAAAATATGTTTAGAAAGTCAGATCCTTATAAATCTAGCTGCTATATTCAGTAGCTCTGTCTGTTATTTCCTAACACAAATGATCTCTCAGCGGAAGACGTATACTTCTCTAGATAAGATTTAAAATGGTAGCAAATATCTAGAATGATGTTGAATAATCTCATGATATTCCTATAATAGTCTCACACTGAGAAATATTGGTGGTGTCATGTGCCACCATATCATCATTTTTTTCCCAGTGTTTTTCCAATGCCGTTACACAACTCCTGCAGCTTTAACGTTCACCTAGCAGCATTTTAAAAAATAAATAAATAAAGTTTTTTTGATTCGTGCCTTTTTAACTGTTTGTTAATTGCCTCTCAGGGTCCCGATTCTAGGAGTCCACCCAAGGAGTCTTCAGCAGCTGCATCTGAGCATGGAGGGCCAGCCCACCTGTGTGGGTGACTCCGCCCCTGACATCCCAAGGCAGCACCAGTTCGACGAATCAGAGGCCAACTCTTGCTCCGTGGACGAACTTGGACTTAATGCCTTTCAAAGTTCCGAGGATCTGGAATTACCTACTTTAGACTGTTTACGGCTTGACTGTACAAAAGATACAGGCAACAAGCTCGACCACAGCAAGGAGCTGGACATTAACCACAGCGACACAGACGGTAACCACAGCGACGTTGAGCGCATCCTCAGCGAGCTGGAGCGTAACCATAGCGACACAGAACACGATGGTGCCAGTTTAATGGCGGTTCCTTGCAACGTGCAGGATAACGAGGTGACTGAAGCGAATGGCAAAATACCAAATCGCGACAGCGGCATCGATAGCCCATCGTGTGGAGCTGAGGGCGAGGTGTTTCCAAACGAGGGTCCCATTGAAGAGGAGGAGAGGAATGACAGCATTGCCACAGAAACGGAGAGCGTGTCTTGTGTCACCACTGAAAATAAGCGGGACTCAACGCAGGACGAAGACAGTGACTTGGATGAGGGGAGCAGTGAAGAACCAGAGAGTCTGGAAGGCAAAGTAAGAAGCATAAGAAGCACATACACTTACACAGATACCTTGAACTTCCACTCACCGGCCTTTATTGTGGGCTCTTGTGAGGATTTTAGTGGATCTATAAGGTTTATATTAGGGGTGTGACAATACAGTTAGCCCATAGTTCATGATACTATGTTTACTATTTTCACACATTCTTTGATATTCCAATAAAGAAAATGATTATTGTAGCACAGCCAGAACTGGGAAGCAGGAGGAGTGCTGGATTAGGCTGATTAGTTCTAATCTTTTGCAGACTTCAGTGTTTGCTGTTGCGTTAGATGGCATTATTAATAGAATGCTCTTTCGCCATTTCTGCTGTGTCACATCTCCACGGTACACATTGTCACGGTTTTTATCGCCATATCACATTGTCACCATGCAGCCAATTTTGGAACCACGAGACTGCTGTTGACCACTTGCAAACACCATTGCATGCTGGTGTAGCTGTAACTGAGAATGTGGCACAGCTGAGTTTGTTAAACCTCAGTGAAACTAATGAAAATGGATCATTCTGCCAAATTGGTTCGAAACCAAGTCTGTTTAAAGCCCAGGACTTTTATATATGCCTCAATTCTGTATATTTATGTAAAGCAAAAGGATTTAACTTTTTATTTTATCTCCAACGAAACATCATCAAATCATAACGCTACAGGAACTTTATCAGATGTTTAGTCAGTGACGTGTAGTAATTCTTTGTGTTTCACACAGAATTATGAATATGTTTTCCTGCTATAACTGCTCACAGTGTGGCCATGGGGAACAGGGATGCAGTCTCACTTCCTGCGGTACAATTCAGCAGTGTGACTAAAATAAGACTCCACCTGTAGACTACATCATGGGGCAGCTTTGTTTGAGTAGTTTTATATTTTAAAAATGAAAAAACTTGCAAAACAAATCTTAATGTTAACATTTTTAAAAGCGATTGAATTGAGAATGTCTCAAAAAACAAAAATTTAATTATTATTTTCAGAAGTTGATATGTTGGGATTAGGGTTTTCGGAAGGTCACCCCTAGTAAATAGTACCCTGTAAATCATTGTTTGTACACATTTAGCTCATTGCCAGTTAATGACTTAGGGTTTAAAAAGATTATAATGTACCATCAAGTTTTGATTTAATTTTTTTTCCTTACTGTGAGACCACAGTTTGAACTCATTTGGTAGAAAAGTTAATATAAGCCTTTCAGGACAACTGACATAAACCTTTTATAGAGGCTTATTCCAAATGTTAGATGTCATAACCATGTTTTTATTCGTGTTGCTTTCATTTCAGATCAATCTCAGAAGGTGTCATGACAACTGAAATAATGTCTGTATAGGTTGTCATGAAAGGCTCATGTAGGTCTCGTGTAGTCTTATGAACACCTGGCTTTACATGCTACGAGTGGTCCACCAGCCTAAAATACTCAACCAAGAGAGGCTCAGTGGTCAGAAACCACAGATGACTATTTCTGAAGTACAAGAGAGTGACTAGGCCCAAGTAGTCCATGGCAACAGATCGGCTACGTCAACTTCCTGTTTATTCCATCCTACCTTAACTTCCTCACAGAAATGACGCTTGTGTGGTTTAAAAAGCTCACAAACGATCATCACTTGGTTTCTGCTGGCGCAACGAGCCCGCTAACAGTAGCAGCTGATTACTCGGCAGGTTGTGCGGATTGTGGTGATCTGCCTAGCTAGATGATTCTTTTACTCCTCTTTAGATGACCCCTAATTTTACACAGAATGAAGAAAATGATGAAATGAAACAGATGGAGAGGATGATGTGCACTTCCCAGTGTTTCTAGGACAGGATGAGCAAGGCATATGCAGATAGTTAGAATGGAAACGAAACCAGATAGATAAAGGATATAAAAATGTAGAAGGCCATGTAAAGGAAATGGCTAGGACAGCTAGAGAAATATACGGAAATGATGAAAAGAGATATATAAGTATGCTAATAAACTGTCACAGGTGCCAAACATAGCAGGGTTATAAGGGTTATAAAGTGACAAAGGTTGGGAAATTTGGGAAAGATGTCTTGGAATGTGTTAAAAATTTTTGTCTAAATAATGAACAAACACTGGAAACAATCTTCTGGTTTTGTTCCCTTTAGTTTTTCTACTTGAACAGTAGGACTATCATGTACTGTTCAGTGTACCAGTCTCCCAAGCCATCACCACTTGACCATGCCATCCCTCTGCTTTCCCGGACCACCAGTCTGAGCTCATTTTTAGTGTGCACCAAAAAAAAAATTATATTTAGTCTGATCAAGTCCCTATTTACATAGGTCTTTGATGTTGTCACAAAGCAGCCTTACAGAGAATCCAGGTCCAAATCCCCAGTAAGCAAGCCATGGGTGACAGTAGCAAGGGACAAACTCCTTTAGAGCTGGAGGAAGAAACCTCAAGAGGAACCAAGACTCAAAAAGGGAATCCATTATCTTATCTTCGACAACGGATAGCAAGACAAGCACATAAAGGATCAGAATCTACAATTATAGACTATATATAATATTGAATAGAATATCTGTTAGATATGACTCTGACGATTAGAAAGAATAAGAGAAGCGTTAAGTGATTTTTGAGGCAGAGGAAGTCTGTGATTAAATAGCAGGACTGTCGGATGGGCGCGTAAGATGCAGGTGAAGCCCCCTTACAGCACAGGACGTGAAGAAGCTCCATAGTTACACATCGCAAACGTAGACTGACGATCCTCGCACTGGACCTTGCTCATGTAACATGTTCCGCGTCACGTAGCTCCGCTGTGCATGCTTAAACTAGAGAACCGTAGAAATGTGTCTATAGTGGGGTTCTTGGTATGGCTAAGTAGTTTTTGCTAGGGTTGGGTAGATTTTGGTGTGGGTAAGGTTTGGTAGTAAGTGTAGTAATTTGCAAATTTACAGCCTGTTAATCTTTTAATTAAAAATAAATAAAACGTAACCATGTGAACTGGCCTAAAGACTACTGTTACTGTTACTGTAGCAATGCGTGTACAGTTAAACAAGCGCAACAGCAGGTTGGGAGGAAAGCTCTGCCTTGTGCTGGTACGGAAAGTTCTGAAGGCTGATAACATTTAAGGACAGGATTTTAATCCTTTGTTGATCCCACAGTGGGGAAGTTTAGTCTCCGCATTTAACCCATCCGCGAAGTGAAACAGCACAAACACACTCACTAGTGAACACACTAGGGGCAGTAAGCACACTTACCCGGAGCGATGGGCATCCCTATCTACGGCACCCGGGGAGCAGTTAGGGGTTAGGTGCCTTGCTCAAGGGCACCTCAGTCGTTACTGTAGGCTCAGGGAATCGAACCGGCTTCACTCCGGTCACAAGGCTGGTTTCCTAACCTCCAGCCCACGACTGCCCCATGACTGCCCCATGACTGCCCCAGATCCAGAACATGAACAAAAATTGCATATTAAAAGTAGATTTGTAAAAAGAAAGCAGATTACAAGACAAATAGGAATAAATGCTGCGGAAAAAAATAATATTTAAGTCATTTAAAATATTCATTTGCATAAAATGTCTATGCAGCATGCAAAAGTTGATTGTTACTGTTGGTACCTAGTTGAGAATAGAGGGCGCTGTAAAGTAGACATGCAGGATATTGGAACAAGAACTATTCTCAGTGAATTGCAATCTAAAAAAATATTCATGAATTTTCACCCGGTGACTTGAACATCATTATTTAAAATCACTATTCACTGTAAACTATTAATACTATAAATTAAACAGCTGAGAAATCACTTCTCAGCACATAACTGTTAACTATGTTTTCTGGAACTGTAATGCTTTGTAATTGGTTTCAGTGCACCAAATTGTTGCTATGACGATGCTGAAATGACATACTGGTAGACTCTCCCTACTGTAGAGTCTTTAGGTGGACCTTTAGGCGCTTGATTGAATTAAAAGTGAACAATTTAAAGCAGAGCAAAGTAGAAATGATCTTTAAAAATACAAAAAATCTTTCAAAATAAAAGTCTGTATAGGAGCTTTACTGCTTCAGTACTCCACATTACTGGGGTTGCCTGAGCTGTTAGTTAATGAGAGTAGGTCACTGTAGTCTCTGACTGAGTCGGGTGGAGAATATGTACTTACCACCCTGTTCCTTCTTTTGCTGACCTACACCACTTCCCACAGACAGTGGAAAACTACTGTTAATGTCACCAGCTGGTTGCAGTGTGTGCCTTTTTGTTTGACTGTACACAATCAGACCTCTGTACTCGTCTTGTATGTTTAACGACTTCAGAGAAGCCTAAATCCATTTGTGTCCAAATGTCTGAGACCGCTAGTGTGCTTTCATTTTTGTGTTCTTTTCTAATGTAATACAGAGATTTTCATGACTGTTCTGAGCATAATTTGAATAAAATATATATATATACTTTTAAATTTAAATTTTACACTTTCCTAGTGTTCAACATGAGCTTCTTTTGACTCAGTGACGTGGCATGTTCTCTGTATGTTAATGCAAAAGCTTCTGAGGAGTAGATCATATTCCCCCGAGAGCCGTCTAAACATGAGCTTCAGTGGAGGAGATTAGATTGAAAAAAAGAAAAGGCCTTTTTGTAGAAGCCTCAACAAGGTCAGTGCCACAAATGTGCTTTTAATTTGACTAGTGGCCTAGAAAATTGTTGTTGTTGCAACTTTTTCATGGATTTAAAAAAATCTTTGTCCTTTTTTTTTATTGGTGATTTTTAGTGTGGCCTTTTTTGGTTTAAATTATGCACGTCAGCTTGGCAGCTGTAGTTAATGAAAACAACCTTATTCATAACTCATGAGTATGGTCCATGCCAGTGCAAAGGAGCCAGTGGGTTATCATAGAAATGTATTTTAATCATCATATAGTTTCAGAATGTGACAAAAATGTTTCTCACACTTTCATATCACTGGGTATATGCATTCACCAGAAGTGTATCTGTGGTGTTATAAAAAGTCCTGAGTGCAGAGAAGCCTTTCTGCGTCTTCTGCAGTTGCTCTAGTTCATCTGTTAATGGTCGCTGTGGAAGTGGCATTGCTGTTTCTGCTCTGTTATTTTGGTCGTTGCTCGTGTGGTTGGAATTATCAGCATCATCGTTTCGGGTCCGTTCTTGTGTGTAGACGTTTGTATCTTCAGAGTTTCAGATGATAGATGCCAGGCAGACAGAGTAGTAACAGTTACAGGCTGGTGTGAGCAGTAGCTCGGCCTGTCCTAAGTTTTAGCTGAGGGTTTGGCATGTTAGTAACTGTTTACCATTAAAGCTGTATTATGTAGGGATTTGCATCCAAATGTAATGTGGTAGTGTTATTGAGTTAAAGAGGAAAGGAATGCTGCCCAAAATAGGGTGTTTGTGCCATTCTGGGTCGCCAGGAAAAGCCTGAAAAGCCAAGTCAGAGGCCTGGATTGTGTTTTTCAGACTTTGTCATGCATCTTTACGTGTTAATGTCCTGCTTATAGGGTCAAATCCAAAATCAGAATTATACTGATGAAGATGTGATGGCAATAGTAGATCATTGCACCCTTTAAGATGAATCCTTTCCTATTGGAAGCTCTTTCAGTGTGCTAACTATCACCTGGGCAAGGGGTCTGACCCACATCCAGTGCTACAACATGTTGTTGCGCACATTGCATGCAGGTACAAATCAGAGAGGTTGTCGAATCACCAGAACACTACCCAAACATAGCGCAGCGCTCTGAACTAGCTCTAAACCTACTCAGTATGGGCTCGCCTCCAGCTTGTCCATTCTGCTTTTCACTTTCTGCCCTCTGTCTAGATTTCACGTGTCATCTGAATCACATGACTGCAAACAACCTATCAAACTAAGGGGAAATCTGAGATTCCTGATGCACGGAATCACTGACTGAAGATCCAACTGAATCACTGCGAGGCTAGGGATTTCCACCCCTGATGTCTATGCAGTCCCATCCACCCATCTCTTTCTTTGTACGTAGCGTTGTCTAAAAGCGCCCTACTGCTGATACATGTGCAAAGTGCATTAAAGCGTTCTGAGAATGCAGAACAAAGAGCTCTGATACAGGGATTGGCTTGTACAGGGATTGGCTTGAGACTGCTTTTACAGAAACCCAAGAACAAAGAAGTGAAAAGTAAGTCCAGGAGCTGTTGGCTTGAATGGCACTTTCCCACAACTGCTTTCTGATCAAGGACTAGTTTCTCTTATCGTAAAAAACAGAAGTAGTCAAGGAGCACTGAAGATGAATTTTATTAATGAAGGTCCTTCAGGCTGACAGAGACAGCAAGTAGTAGAGGGTCAACTGAAGGAACACACACACACACACACACACATATACATACACACACACACACACAAACGCGCGCACACACACACACATATACACACACACACACACACACACATATATATATATATATATATATATATATATATATATATATATATATATATATATATATATATATATATATATATATATATACACACACAAACGCGCACACACACACACACACATATATATATATACACACACACACACACACAAACGCGCACACACACACACACACATATACACATACACACACACACACACATATATATATATATATATATGCGGGGTCTTGGAGTACCGTGAAAAGTCAGAAGCCACACTTTACCGTTAAAACTAGTTATTAATTTTTTAAAAGCCACAGACATATATTTCATGGCAACTTAGCCAGCGTCTCTGCCTATACAGGTGAATATATCAGATTTGCACTTGGTGTGTCCGCACTTCACCTTCATTACAATTTCCATTCTTGCATTCCAAGACTTGCTTTCAGTTTTTTTTAAGAGAAACTGCTTCTTGTAAACACCGCCTAAGTTCAGTCTCACACGTTGGTTGCTTCTCATGATTCAGGTAATCCAAACAATACCAACTGAAACATGACGACTCCTCACTCAGTAAAACCTCACTTTGCATCTCAGATGTCTGGTTTCACTACTCTGGGGGAAACGTCTATTTCCATTTCTCAGTAAAGGCTTGACAGTAACACGTTCTTTCAGGCCCATGGCACAGAATTCGTTTCTCAAAGTGTGTGAAAGGGATAGCAGAAATGACTGTGGCCTGTTTATAGCCTGAAACAAAAAAGGAGCTTGGTTTTCCTGCATCTGTCAAAGATAAAAGCTTTAGTGATCTGATGGTGACAGTTTTGGTGGTGTACTGGGTCTTGTATGGTTTTAGGAGTCCAGCTTTCTCATTTTTCTCATTATTGTAACTTTGTTTTTGGAAAATTCAAATAATTTTTATATGGTCTTCTCTAAAATAAGAAAGAAATCGCTTTACTGTTTTTGTTTACATAACTACAGTAAGAATGAAAATGTGCAGTAGAAAAACTCCCACACGCATTATATTGCTACTGGTGCAGTTAACTCAGACTGAATGTCTTTTCTCAGGAAGATATTACCTTACAGAGAAAAGACACCCTGAGTGTCTGAGTGGCATGGAGTACAAAAATGACAGAAATTTTGAAAGAGACAGAGCGAGAGAGAGACAGCGCGAGAGAGAGACAGAGCGAGAGAGAGACACAGAGAGAGAGAGACACAGAGAGAGACAGAGGTTGGGAGTGTCAATAGTCCAGGTGTGTTGAGGAGGCTTTAGTTCTTTTTTGTGGTCCGCTGTACAGGAAACGCCCTACACACACACACACACACACACACACACAGCGAGAGAGAGAGAGAGCGAGAGAGAAACACACCCTAACGGCCTGATGCACACCTTCAATTATCCACCCCAGTAACAGCAGTATGCACATGCTTGCCTTTGTGTTTTTCCTGATGCACCTGAGGGTGGACCATATGACCAACATGTCTCACAGTGCATGATTATAGTTTCATGATGTACTGTAGGGTGGCAGTGTGACAATATACATGTTTAATGTTATTGTGATAAATTCTGTCACACCTTTCTAGGCATGTCGTGGGTCACTACTTGGAGAACAACCGCGTGTTTCTCTATAGAGTGAGGCTGCTTAATTTGGACTTGCACTTCAGCTTTTAATAGCATTGAATACAATATTAAATCCTGATATTATAGCATTTAGCATGTGGCACTTCAGGGTCTATTTTTTCTGTTCTAACTTCATAAATCAGAAAAAATAAATATCGTGATGCACGTCATGCATTGTGACAGTGTCTCGCGGTGTTGTGATACAGTATTTTTGCCAGAGACTCAAACCCAAGAGACTTGAGACAGGGACTTGACTTGTACACAGCTTCAGAGATTGAGACTCGAAATTAGGCTATAATCCTAGAGATTTGATATCTGACATGAACAACTCCAGAGAATCGAGTCTTGGACTTTAACCTCAGAAATCTGACTCAGACTCCAGCCACTCAAGACTCCCCTTAGGTTCTGTTCCCAAGAGGCTTGAAATTTGACTCGAACTAAGTCCAGACTCGATTTGGATTTGCGACTCAAGACCTGGCTCAAAGTCGCATCCCAGAGACTCGAGGGTCAACTTAAAATAGAGACTGGACTTTCATCCCAGAGACATGAGACTCAACTTGAACTTAAGACTTGACTCATACTTGCACCATAGAGAACTGAGATTCACCTCCGCAGAAGCTCGAGACTTGTCTTGTATAAAGTGACTTGGGACCACCACTGATGTTAGTGATAACATATCAGGTTACTTACACACAAACACTCACGCACAAACACTCACGCACAAACACTCACGCACAAACACTCACGCACAAACACTCACGCACAAACACTCACGCACAAACACACACAAACACACACACACACACAAACACTCACACACAAACACTCACACACAAACACTCACACACACACACACACACACACACACACACACACACACACACACACACACACACACAAACACTCACACACAAACACTCACACACACACAAACACTCACACACACACACAAACACACACACGCACATACACACACACAAACACTCACACACACACACAAACACACACATGCACATACACACACACACACACACACACACACACAAACACACGCGTACACACACAAACACTCACACTCACACAAACACACACACACACTCACACAAACACACACACAAACACTCACACACACACTCACACACACACACAAACACTCACACACAAACACACACTCACACACAAACTCACACACACACACACACACAAACACTCACGCACACACACACACGTTAATTTGTGCATGTGTGTGTGAGAGAGAGAGCGAGTGAAAGAAAGAGAGAGAGTTGCAGCTGACATGTTGATGGCTTTTAATGACTCTGCTGTCACACAGGATGTGGGCAAAAACTTGTGCACACTGCAGAAGAGAAAGAAAGAGGGAGAGAGTGTGTGAGAGAGAGAGTGAGTGCACAGAGGGCAGCAGGTACATACGGAGATACTGAGAAAGTAGCAGAGCTCCAGTTTAACCCATCAGTGATGGAGAGCACTACACTTTCCTGTCTGTGCGAGAGGGGTCTCGTTTTGTTGGCAGTCATATCAAACCAAGCAGCCTGCTGCCTGTTTCCTGACATGCGTTGCCCTGCCTTGCATGTTATGTCCATCAGCAGCACAGCTGGGAGGACAGCGAGCATCTAGGGCCGAAAAGCAGGCCGTTTGTTTTAGGACAGAGCAGGGAAGGAAGGGATGACTGTTTTACTGTCCATTTACTGACATTTAGCAGCGCTGCTGTTATTACTCTTATTTATCTTTCAGTGAATTGGCATTGATGCAGAATGAGTGGCGAAGTATGGAAATTGTATGTATTGAAATAGACAATACATAGAGGTGGTTTTTGCCAGAAAAGATTTTCTTGTCGGAAACTTGGTTAGGAGAATAAAACTAGAATCCAGGTTTGGTTTCTGACTTTGTTGTTCACTCCAGCTGCAGTTGCATGTATTTGTTCATCAGCAGTACTCTTGATTCATTTAATGAGGGATTGATTGGCTGGAGCAGGTATTGAGGCATTCCCTCAAACAGAGCTTTCTAAAGGGGCGAAGGTAGCATACCAAAATCCCAGTTGCCCTTGTTGTGTAGGGTGAGCTGTGGTCGTAAAATAGTACACACAGATTCCGCTCTCACTTGTTATTTATCCCCTTCATTTTTGTCATGTGTGTATAATCATCTTTTTGCCTGCTAATAATTTATGGACCTGAAAATGTTTGGTTTGTGGTTTACCAAAACTAATTAAAATCTTCAGTAATAATCATCAACAATAAAAATAACAAGATAATAATTCTAATCATTTCTGCACCTGGCAGTCCAGTACAAACGTGGATGATGTACATATTTCACATGTACATGGGTTTAAACACTTATTCTATTGAGCCCACTCAAAACACAAAGACACAGACAGACAGACAGAAACACACACAGGGTAAACAATCACACTACACCTCACATAGTTCGACTTTCTTAAAATACTAGGCTGTTCAGTTCTTTCCTATTTTGACACGTTAAAGCTTTATCTGTGTAGGGAGCATTGCAAATGTTGCTTGACCTCAGGACATGCCCAGCCATTGGGTCATCGGGTAGCCGTTGGCTACCCAGCTTTGGGATGATATCATGTTAATGAGATGCTGGTAGACTGACAGTAAAGCGGATTTATTGTATGTGCTTACTTCTACACCTGTATCTGCACCAGGTAAATGTTTCATGAATGAGTATTTGTATCCTTATTAAAGGCGATTACATTTTTTTAGCTACTGTGATGAGTAAGGGTCAGTGTGTAGGTTGTTTTTTTGGGGGGGGGGGTCATGCTATTGAACAAATACTGAAAACTAAAGGAATTATATTTTTATGTCAAACGTGTTATTGTGATTCTATAAGAAATGTTCATGATATACAATATTTTACGGTATTTTTTCAGAATCTCATTAGTTGGGAAAGAGAAGAACCAGCAGTGCTACATTTCATAATCCTATTAAAACTGTGAGCACTGTGGTTGCTGTTATATTTTGTGTACTGTGTTGCACTAAATCTAGTTAAATAGGGCCAAATTTGCCTACGTTATACTGAAACATGCAGTCGGTCAGGGTTGTATTGACCATATCCTGCTGAGGAAGCATGTTGTATTGTGACATATGTGATCACGATAGAGAGATGAAGCCATATTGCACAGCCCATCTTTTAACCTTTGTGCTGTGCTGTGCATATCTACATTAATACGGTATTTTAAAAATCTTCCGCTTCCTAACTGCTTCTCTGGGAAGCACTTTTACGTCAGTACTCTTGGGTGTATGTTTTGGTGTCACAGTGATGATGTATGAATTGGCCTGTCTTTTAGACCAGGGGAACCATTTTTTCCTATAAATACTTCTTCTTTCTGACGTCTTGATATTGAATACAATGAAAGTTGCACATGTTAATATACAATGACTATTTATTTGCTGAATCGTATGACCTTTTTTTTTTTGCTGTTTAGTGTGTATTTAGAATTTGCCTTTTGTTATGGCTTCAGTTCTTTTCATGTGATTTGCTTTCAGGTTGTTTTTAAATAGATCTGCAGTGGGATAAGCTTTTTAAGTTCAGTCTTGGGAGTTAAAGACATTAACACATACAGACACGTTTTGCTTTTTAGCATTGGTCTGGAATCCTTATATTCACATGCGTTGATGCAAGACCTGACAAGCTGAGTACGGTGCACTGGCTACAGCTTTTAAACCCTTCAGCATCAGTTATGATTATTTGTGTGGGTTATGTTATTAGCTGTATCTCTTTTATCCTTGGATGTCCTCAGTTGGTATAGTTCAGGTAGTCCAGTTTTTAGATTGAAACTGATCTGTTTGTTCTGGATCCCCCTCTACTCAGTGCAGGTTTGACTGTGATGCAGAGTGATATTGTTTGGTTGAGAAGTTTCAGATGGCTTAAGGGTTACTATCTGGTAAAGTGTATTGTCAGTTAACCTGGCTAAATGAGGAAATGAAAGTACTGTATGGAATGTTTGCGTGTGTGTTTTGGCCATCAGTAAAAGATGCACAGTAGCTTTAAATATACTGTAGATAGTAGTTTTACTTTCGGCTCCTCAGTCTCATGCTACTCCCACGGTGCTGGTCAGTACTAGTATATCATCTGAGGAGTGGAAAGTAACTTCTGATCATGACCTAATTCTTAGCCACATCTTTTCTTGCCATGAAAACCTAATCACCATGTCTTGCAAGTAAACAGTGTTCGACTACAGTCCCAGTTCCCATTATTGCAGACCATCTTGCAGGTTATGGAAGATTATAGCTCTTACCTGAGTTGTTGGACAATACCCCTTATTCACATTCGCAAAATCATAGTAGTTCTTTTAACATCAGCTTAACTTACACAAGTAGCCTTTCTCCCAATCTGAACAACTAAACTCCCTGTAGAAACTGTGTCCCAATATAAGTCAGTGTAATGTTCTTCCTTACCTGGTGCAGTTGGTCTTATCTACAGGACTCACCTGTAGTATATTAATGTGTTGCCATTGTCAGTGGACTTGGGGGTTCCAGCATATAAACAATGAATACTGTTCAGTAGTGTCTGTCCATATTGCTGTTTGTCCGGTCTTCAACCATGTACAACTGACACAAGCCCTGTGACATACTGCATAGGGAGGACATTCACTGGTGCAGGGAAAAGTTTTGGCTGTTGCGTTTTTATGTGGCTTGATCCTCTCCAGGTATAATCCTGGTTTTCAAGATGCATGAAGAGGCCAGTTGTGAATGAGACCTTCGTGTGCGTTTTTCACACATGTGAGCTTCAATAAAAAAAAAAGGCTAATAAAATCAGCTAAGTAACCAGTTCGTCTGTAAAGGTGTAGAAATTGGGCATAAAGAAATAAACAATCGGTTACCGGCTTCCATTACCTGATGAAAACCTCAAGAGCGTTATGGACTGTGTTATGTAAGCTACTGAGCAAACTGACCAGAGGGTGTACTAGAATGTTTTTTGTGTTTATGCTTACGTATGAGACTAAATATTGGGAATTTTCAAGTGAACAGCTGTTAGCAATCATTAAGTGACACATTACTGTACATCACTGCTATACATTCCCTTCAGAAACACTTTTACCCATCACTTCGTTACTGGCAGTCAGTTTATCTCTCTTTCTCCTCTGTAATTCTTACAGTCTGAGTCTCAGAAGCTGTTCAACATTGCCAAAGAGCTGCTTCACACTGAGGAAGCTTATGTCAAACGACTCAACCTCCTGGACCAGGTATCTCACACACACACACACACACACCCACACACACACACACACACACACACACAAACACTAAATTTGTCAGCTCCAAATTTCAGTTAGTTTGCTTGCGCTGCTTATCACCACAAGCAGCAAAATCCAAATGTGAGGATGGATCCCCACACACCGGCATAAGCATGTAATATAAATATCAACTGTGTGTCTACTTCACACAAGCTATTTCCTGTTTCAGACATACTTCCTCTACAGCGCTCC